>JAASGX010000287.1:0-28483 GCA_023334415.1 Phytopythium chamaehyphon | reverse complement strand
ATTGAGCGCACCCCAGATTTCGGAAATGCATGTCTCCGTCCTCGTCATCCATGAGTAAAACCTTGGTCCACTCCTCTATCGGGCGGTCAGTGTGTGACCTATGCGTAACGATCGGTAAGTGCACACAGAAAAGCTCTATAATTTGTCAAATGCTAACGATACCTGTCAAGGAGGTCGTAGACGCTTTCATTATAGATCTCGAGAAACGAAATGTAGCACGAGTACCGCATGTTTGCTCGGCGCTCAAACTCTTCAAAAATGGTAGACAGCACACGCGGAATGATTCCACGGTCGGCGTAGTGCTCTCCACCAGTAATGGTGTACGTTTTGCCGGACCCCGTCTGGCCGTAGGCCAGGATCGTTCCATTGTATCCGTCGAGCGCACCGTGAACAATGTCCTGTACCGGCAACGAATCAGGACTGTACGCTATATGTTCATCAGCCAGTGAACTTACGAGGCAGACGTCGTTGAAGACCTGTTCCTGCGAGACGCCAGGGTCGAAGATGTCGCTGAAGCGGAACTCGAGCTCCTCGCGCTGCTTGAGCTGGATGCGCTCCTCGTCCTCGTCCGGCGGCGGGAACACGATGGCGGCTGCCTGCTCCTTTCCGCTCCCAACCTTTTCTGCTCACCAGCACTCCATTAGCTCCAATTTGTGGCACAAGATTTCACGATCCACATCGTACCGAGAAGGAACTTGGCGCAGTCGTGGCCGCGCCGCGGCGGCCGCATCCTCGCGTACGTCCCGATGCTCCACCTGACCATCTTCTCCTCGTTGTCCTCCAGCAAACTGCCCAACTCCCCGCTCGTTTTTAGCTCTGCGCCCGATATTGATAGCATCGCCTCATTGATTGAGTCAATGGCATTGACGCCTTCCACTTCAACTTGGCTCCAATTGGCTGTCCATTTCTGCCAATCGTGTGTATTCGTCTCGAGTGGACCACTCCAACATCATGCCTTCCCGCCCATTCTCGCATACAAACCGCAAGTCAAGCCATCTCGTGGCAATGGGGCGCAGCGCGAACGCGACGGACGTGACGCCCGACGCGCGGCGCGACATGGCGCAGTTCCTGGCGGCGCGCGCCAAGGCGGACGGCTCTTTGCAGCACGGCGCGATCTCGGAGGCCATGGCGCGCTTCGGGCGCTGCCGGGCGACCGTCACGAGCGTCTGGCGCGAGCGCCACAACCTGCGGGCGGCCAAGCGAGGGAGGGGACGGCCGCCCATGCAGCTGGACAGCGACGGCGTGCCCGAGAAGCTGGCGCTCATCGCGGCGCTGCCGGAGGCGCAGCGGCAGTCTGTGAGAGCGATCTCGGACGCCACGGGGATCCCCAGGTCGACGGTCATGAGGCTGAGGAAGCTGCAGGAGGAGGCCGCGGCCCAGGGCCAGAGCGTCACGGTCGAGGCCGCTGCCGTGCTAGCTGGGAACGCAGCTGGGAGTGGCTGGGCTAAGGACAAGCTGGAGGCGGAGGAGGGGCTGGTGGTCCATCGAGGCGGATGCCACTGCCGAGCGGTCGAGTTCGAGCTCGCAGCGCCAAAGGAACTCACGCAGACCGAGTGCAACTGCTCCTTCTGCGGGATGAGGAAGGGCGCGCACGTCGTGGTGCCCGCCGCGCGCTTCCGGCTTGTGCGAGGCCTGGAAGTCCTCACTCCGTACTCGTTCGCCTCGCACGCGGCCAGGCATCTATTCTGCAGCAAGTGCGGCGTCCAGCCGCTGTTCGTGCCCCGGGAGGACCCCAACAGCGTCGCCGTGACCGTCGCCTGCATCCAGGAGGGCTCCATCTCGAGCCTCAAGACCGAGCTCTTCGACGGCAAGAGCTACCAGCCGCCTGCAGTCGAAGCCGAAGCGGACAAGTCGGAGAGCCCGGACAAGGCGTCCACCGAGTGCGTCGTGTGAGTGGCCGCTAGTGTTCATTAGGCCACGCGCGGTTCGCAACGGAGGCTGGCGGCTGTGGTGGCTCCACACGCCGGCCAGCGCAGAGATTGTTTGGGCTGCTTTTTCTTCAAACACGGAAAAAATGAGCATCTTGTCATGCGACTTGGACATTAGCACTTTGTCCACTGGTCGCCATTGTCTTTCTATCAGGATACTTGACTGGCAATGGACGAGTCCATGGTGACGCATTCCGGCTCGTGCCACTGCCACGCCGTCACCTTCGAGTTCGACGCGCCCGCCGCCCTGGTCCGCACGGTCTGCAACTGCTCCGTGTGCCACATGAAGCAGAACGCGCACGCGATCGTCCCGGCGTCGAGGTTCCGAGTGCTCTCGGGCGACGACAACCTCACTGAGTACACTTTCAACACGCACCGAGCCAAGCACCTGTTCTGCAAGACTTGCGGCGTCCAGGCCTTCTACGTCCCTCGCAGCAACCCGGACGGTGTGGCGGTGACCGTCTCGTGCGTCGACCCAGCGACGATTTCGAGTGTCACGACCGAGCACTTTGACGGGCAACATTGGGAGAAATCCTACGAGGCGTCGAGCATCGCCAGCCGGTCCAAGCTGTAATTCATGTTGTTGGAGGGGACGAATGAAGCTTAAGACTCGCTGGACTTGTCATTTGAGTTACATGAGCTTCTGCTTCTTTTCAAAGGCGTCCAGAATATGCCCCGCCACTATATCGCTACCTCTCATCGGTCGAATCGAGTTATCGCTGCGATCTTTAGATTGCTGGTCATGATCGTCTTTCCATTTCGAAAGAGCTGCAATCATGGCTGATAGCTCGCCGGTTTTAGACGCGACGTCTTCTCTCTGCAAGTTGCTTCATAGAGAGGTCGACGATACATAAGATGTCAACAAGAGGCGAGAACAAACCAACGACAAGGACTTACTGCAGCGCTTGCAAGATGTTTGGTGCCGTGCATTCGCTGAACAGTAGCTCTGGCAGTATATCTCTGGAGAAATCCTCTGTCAGATATTGCACTCCATTCAGATGTTGAAAGCACGGGGACTTACCTTCCTAGCAGCAGGTTTGGGATCGACACATAGCGCACAGCCGCTAATCGTCTGGCGATCCACTCGGTGACCATATTGGCACGATAGATGACGATGGTAGGTAGATTTGCCAGAGTTGTTTCCATGACAACTGTCCCAGATACTGCGATCGCGACGTCCGCGCTCTGTTTGTCGATGTTTAGCCTGGTCAACGATCACAAGCACAATCAAAGATGTGTACCTGAAAGTAATCGAAGCGCTCACGAACACCAAGTCCAGAGCACACGCTCCATGTAAAATCTACAGAGGTTTGTTCTAACGCTCGTTGAATAATGCCTTCCACTCCAGCCACCGTTGGGAAAACAACGTGAATCTACAGTGGCATGTCAGCACAAAGATCAGACCAATAAGAGTAACAGAGTAGTTTGTAGCACAGCTTGACCTTTTCCCCAGCTGAGCGGCTTCCTAAGTCTTTGGAGAATTCGTTGACTGCATCAATAACAAGCAACAACGACTTGCGCACTTCGTTCTCGCGACTGCAGGAAACACTTTGATTACACAACTGAGTGTGAGAACAAGCAAGACATGCGACGAACAAACCTGCCGACAAGCGCGCAAATTGTATAAGCATTGACTGGTAGATTACACCGTGCTTCTTGTTTGTTCAGATTCTTTGAAATGAGGGAAGCGACTACAGCAGTACGTTTTGCGAGTGCTGTCTTCTCGTACGCATTCAGATCAAGTAACGCGTCGCGACCAACGTCAAAGCTTGCAAACCTGACGTCGCTCTCCATCAGTGCTGACGCTTCAAATGCTCCATGAAACTCAAAGAAGTCTTCCACTGCTGGGTGGCCAACAAAGTGACACCACTTTCTCCCCGACGATTCACTCTTGGAGTTGAAAATGCCCTCTTCGAACGGCAGAATGGTGAACATGTTGTCCAACAATTGCGCCATTCCCGAAAAGTCTCGTCGGTGCCGCCTATGACGATACGCCCACACCGATGGGGCAACATAGTGCATGCGGGTAATCGATGCCGTATCCGGGTTATTTTGTAGTGCTCGAAGCGCACGGAACGAAAAACCCTTGGAGTCGATAGTGAGCACCACATCTGGCTCAAAGTCGTGAATGTCCCGAAGCGTGTCATCAAGTCGTCGCTGCGCATTAACACATCGCATTGTGAGTCTTCAATCGTGGCAACAAGTAGCAGAAGCAAGACGCACGCGAATCCGTAGGACGTGCGGGAGCAGCTCAACGAGCCCCATCACTGACAGATCCCGCATGGGAAACAGCGACTCGAAGCCTCCAACGCCAGTCATCTTCTCACTACCATCACCAACGTACATTATATCAATTTCATGTCGTGTCTTTCAGCTTGAACGGCCCCAACTTACCCGCCGACGCCGCGCACCTCGAGGCTTTGAGCTCTGGGGTCGCCGCTTTCTCGCCGTCGCTCGAGCGCGCGCAGCACTTTGGCGCCGATGGCGTCGCCCGACGGCTCGCCTGCGATCACGTACAGTCGGTGGCCTCGCCTGGCAGTCGAGAGTGCTCGCCTGGAAGCCGCGACCCATGGAGGCGACAGGCGGCGCCACATGATGGCAGATCGGCAACTGAATCGAGCTTGCCAATTTTCAGCCAATCAGAGCCGGTATTTGCTTGATTTCCATGGATTTCAGCCAATCACATCGAGCGATATGCTAGTCAAAACGACCTGTTTCATGGTGATCATGATCGACACCTTGCTGCCTAGCGCCTACGTCTGTGCGAGTGCGTCTACCGCCTACGCGAGCGCGGCCTTGTTGGCGTCGATCACTTGCTTAACTACCGGGTCCTTGACGGCCTTGGCGGCTTCCAGGAAGCGAGCAGTGCGCTCCTGGACCTGCTTGGCAGCTGCAGAGCCCGCCGCCACAAGCGGCTTGGCCCGCAGCAGCGCCTGCAGACACAGCAGCATCTTCTCCTTGCGGATCGCAATGTCGAACGCCGCAAAGTGCGTCTGCACGTCCTTGGGCGCGTGCTTCTGCAGGATCGACACGAACCGCCAGGCCTCGTCCAGCGCGGGCTTGGCGACCAGCGCCTCGCCGAGCGGGTCCAGATCCTTGGGCGGCTCCTTGTGGCGCGTCGTCGTCGAGGGCTTCTTGCCGTTCTTGGCCGCCTCGCGCTCCTTCTCCTCGGCCTCCTTCTGCTGCTTGGCGCGGAGCTCCTCCTCCTCCTTCTTCTTGAACTCAGCCTTGCGAGCCTTGGCCTGTGCGCGCTTGGCCTTCTTCTTGTCCGCGGCGGACATGCCGCCCGCGCCGTTGCCGTTCGCTTCAGCTGCCTGGGCCGCAGCGCGATCGGCAAGCTTCAGGTACGTGTCGATGGCACCGTGGGCGGCCTTGACGAAGAACTTGTGACCGTAGATATCATCGCACAGACGCAGCATCTGCAGGTAGGCGCGCAGCGTCATCTTGCGGATACAGTACGTGTGGAAGTCAAATTGGTCCTCCACAAAGTCGTTGAAGTGCTTCTCGACCGCAAAGAACCGCTTGAGAGCGAGACCGAACTCCTCCTTGCGGATGCGGCTGCGACCGCACTCGATCTCGTACCACATGCACTGCATGTCGTACAGGTTCTGCTGCGGGTCGCCCTCATGGCGCGTGAACAAAGCGATCGTGGCGTCGGCCTCCTCGATGCGGTCCGCGTGCAGGAGGTACTCGGTGGCCTTGTTGTTGATATACCGGTCCGCCAGGTCGAGCTTACGACCCTGCACCATGACGTCAGCTGCACCACTGAGGTCGCCGGTGTGCTTGAGGATTCGAGCTTTGCGCTGGTAAAAGTCGAGCGTCGACGGGGACTGCTCGATGCACTGCTCAATGACCTTGAGCGCCTTCTCGTGCTGTCCAAGGCGGTCGAAGTGCTGGGCAACAAAGTAGCGAGTCCAGAGAAGCGTCGACTTGACATCCGTGTCTGCAACGATTGGCTTGCCACCCTCGAGCTGTTTCTGGTAGCCCAACACGAGCTGCTCCAGCACGGCGACCTTCTTCTTGTCACTGTAGAGCGTCTTGACATCGGCGTTCAGGGACGGAACACCCTTTGTCAGTTGACGCTTGAGGAATCCATCAGCACGAGCCTTGAACACGTCGCCGCTCGTGAAGTCCAGGGGGAAGCGCAGCGTGATCACTGACTTGGCGTTGTCGGCCTTCTGGGCCTCGGCGTCATAGAACTCCTCCAGCTTCTTGGCGAGCTCCTTGCCGTTGGCCTCCGTCTCGAAGTCAATCAGAGCGCACGGCACGGTCGCATTCCGCACTGACGTCTCGAGGAGGTCCGCGCGCTGAAGAAGCACGCATTGAAGGCCCGCGTGGACTCCATAGTCGTCAAAGTTGATGTCTAGGAGCTCCTCGAATAGCGCGCGGGCCTCGTCGAACTTGCCGAGGCGCAGCAGCAGCTCGGCCTTCTTGCGCCGCCAGGCAAGCGTGTCGGTGATCATGGACTTGCTCTCATCGAGGTGCACCACGGCGCGCTCCAGGTCTCCGGACTCCTCGATGAGCAGGTTCTGGTAGAGGTAGATCTCGCTGTCCTCGTAGTTGGCGCCGCGCGTGGCCTCGAGCGTGCTAAAGTACTTTTCGATAATGTCGATGGCCATCTGGAAGTTTCCAACGAGGTGGTGCGCGATGGCGAAGCCGATCCAGTTGTTGCGGTTGTTGGGCTTGAGCGTGAGCATGGTGCGGCGCGTCTCGGCGTGGCCCTTGAGGTCTCGCATCTGGATCTGCAGCAGGTACAAGTCGCGCAGGATCTGCAGGTTCTCCGGGTCGATGCGGATGGCGTTGCGGTAGCACTTGATGGCCTCCGGGTAGTTGCGGTCGGACCGGTAGAGCAGCCCAAAGACGTGCCAGCACACGTGGCTCTTGAGGTCGTGCCGCAGCCCGTTGCGCACGAACTCGTACGCCTCCTCCTTCTTGCCCATGCAGTTGAGCGTCAGGCCCTTCATGGCCAGCGTCTCGCCGTGGTCGGGGAACTTCTTCAGGATCGCGTCCGCGGCCTTCAGGCCCTTCTTGTACTGCTTGATCTCATAGCATTTCTATAGGAAGCACCAAACCCATCGTATCTCGGTCAGTTCAGGGCCAAAACGCGCCGGAATTGCGCCGAAATTTGCGCTAAACCCCGCGGCAGACACGCACCACGATGGAGCGGAAGAGCGCGCTCTCCTTGGACGGCAGCGGCTTGCTCATGGCGACTCGCGGCGCGTTCGCTGCGCGGCGCGGATCCTCGCAGGCCTCGTGACCACACTTTTTGGCCTGTGAGCTGCTGCGCTTTTGTGACCTGGGCGCTTGTGCGGGGGAGATGATACGCTGCGTAATTACGTCTTTCCAGTTTTTTACGTCGAGTTTTTCATTTTTACGACGAGATCCAACAAATCAGATGGTTGATGCCGACGTGGCCATGTGGGCAATGGGTTGGGTTGCTCCGGCACCTTCCGGGTTGTTTGATGGGGGATCTTTGGTGGCGGAGTGGTTTCCTCAATTGGACTGACTGTAGGCCCAGAGTTCGTCACGTGACAACAGCGAGCAATGGAACGAATGCGTGGAACGAAAAAGCCAAGGAATCAATCAAAGCAACGGCATGTTGACCTGTTTGGGTTGGACGCAACAACGCGAGCGCTGCGCTGGGGGCAACACGTCGCCGCACACGCACGGGCTGGCTCACTGGGGACCCCCAGCGAGCGTCGAGCGACTCCAGCGAGCCCAGCCCCGCACTTGGAAAGGCATCTGGCACTATTCAACGGGCGCTGCGACCGAGTCAGCGAGCGGGAGTGCCGCTTACAGCACCTTGTTGGCAGCCGTCTTGGCGGCGTCCGTGGCCGACTTGAGCACCGAGTCGATCTGGGTCACGTGGGGCGCGATGTGCGGCTTGATGAAGCTGTTGTAGATGACCGTGGAGCCCTGCGTGCTCGGGTGGTAGGCCCAGACGAGGAAACCGATCTTGAAGAAGAAGTAGAACGGGATCCTGCCAAGGGGAGAAAAACAAGGAGGTTAGGCTCAAGATATATCTGCCAGTTGCGTATGGAGAGGAAAGCAGCACGCACCACGAGAGGATGAGGTCGGTGACCGACTCGGTGAGGTTGAAAAAGGCGTAGACGACCCAGTAGGTGAGCCACTGTGTGTCGTCGTCCGTGCCCGGGGTGCTGAGCGCCTTGAACGACATGTAGGCGGGGTAGATGAAGCCCACGAGGCCGACCACGAGCTCCTCGCCGCCGATCACGAACAGCAGCACGCCCGCCAGCAGCGCGCCGACCACGAAGATGTAGAACTTGTCCACGCCCGTCTGCTTCTCCAGCTCCACAATCTTCTCGTAGCGCTCCAGCTTGAGCGAGACCTTCTCCTTGTACTCGAGCACCTTGTCCATGGCTGGCGAACTGGTTTGGCTTGGCTTGCTTGGCTGTAGCTTGAGGCGGTGGCTTGGGGCTGGAAGGCGACGGGAAGAGCTGCTCTTTCTCGACGAAACCCAAAGCGAAAGTGAAGCGCCCTCCCCTTCCGGCGGCCTTCTTTGCGGCGCTTGTGACCACCACCAGCGAGCGGTTGTCACGATCTTTTCAGCCAATTGCAACCCGCCAAATCGCTAACGATCGCAAACCTCGCAGCGCGATTGGCTGAATGTCGAAGTATGGGTGGATTTTTAGCGAAAGAACTTGCGGGAAGCGGGAGTGATGGTAAAAGCGAGCCATTGATTCCGAAACCGTAATTGAGGATCAAGGTTCTGCTCATAATGGAGCGCTACGCTACTTTGGAAACGCTACTACCGGTCAAACATGCAAGTGGCAAGCTATGCATCGCTGGTATCGTTGTTCGAGGTGACGGCGATGACTGCTGGGTGGCTGAGAAGATCTTGGGGTGTCATTCGCTGCGCCGGGTCTTTCTCCAGCAGGCCGCGCACAATGTCCTTGACTTGCTCCGGCACGCTATCCCATTCCGGCAGCAGGAACGACACTTGGTCGGAGACAATGCGCTGCAGGATCTGCTCCTCGCTAGAGCAGCCCATGAGGTCGAACGGATGCCGCCCGGACAGCATGATGTAGAGGATGCAACCCAGCGCCCACGCGTCCATCGCTGCCGTCACGCTCTGCTGCTCCAAAACCTCGGGCGACCAATACGTCCGCGTGCCAGAAAGCACAACCGGGCGGCTGGCTTGTGACGTATCTGGTCGAGACGCCCGACCCGCGGAGCCAAAGTCGATGATCTTGAGGACAATGTCGCTGGGCTCGGTGGAAGTTACGTCCTGCTGCTGCTCGGAGCTGGCTGGGACCGTCACCATGATGTTTTCAGGCTTGAGATCCCGGTGGATGAGATCGATGTTGGACATGAAAACCAACGCGTGGGCCAGTTGCGCCACCAGCTGGAGCGCGTCCGGCGTGGCAAGCGCGTGGCGCTTCTTCATGAAGGAGAACAGCGAGTCGCCGCCCACGTTCTCCATCACGAGGTAGTGGAAGCCGTTCTCGCAATACGACCGGTCGTAG
The DNA here is from genome assembly GCA_023334415.1 of Phytopythium chamaehyphon. Lineage (NCBI taxonomy): Eukaryota > Oomycota > Peronosporomycetes > Pythiales > Pythiaceae > Phytopythium > Phytopythium chamaehyphon. The sequence goes on along the minus strand of JAASGX010000287.1, from coordinate 19,068 downwards.
GCCACAATGTTGGGGTGTCCGCCGCTCTGCTCGATGCGCGCGAGCGCGTCCTGCTCTCGGCCCACCTCGGCCGCGTAGCTGGGAAGGTCCTGCACGATCTTGACCGCGAACTCGTCGCCCGTAGCCTTGTCCCGGCACAGCATGACGACGCCGAAGGCGCCGGCGCCCAGCAGGTTCCGCATCTCGAACGCGTCCTCGAACCCCGCGGACACTTCTGGGCCTTGGAATGACGGCGGCGACGAGCCTGTCGAGTCTTCGAACTCCTGCAGCGACTCGCACAGCGCCGCGGCCGTCGTCGCGATCGCGCTGACGCCCGCCAAAGCCACGACGGCCAAGCCAGGCGCCGGTCGACCGCTGCCGTAGCGGCCGTAGCACCCACTGGAGCGTGAGTGAACAACACGGCTTCGAGTCGCGAGTGACGAACATTCGCGTTGAAGGATCAACACTTGCGCGGCCTTGGCGAGGCTCGCAGCGATGGCTGGCCGGCTCTGGGGCAGCAGGCGCTTCAGCGAGCGCGTCAGCTGCGCTTCCATGGCGTTGACGGGGCTGGAGGGCCGTTAGCGTAGCTTGAGGAGAGCAGCAAGGCGGTCAACGTGGGCTCCGACTCGCATGTCCAGGTGTGGCATGTGTCGGCCATCCGAAACACGCGGGGTAAGCAGGTGAGGGTTGCCCTTTTTGGGCAACTTCTAGGTGGTTCGTGCTGATTTCAGTATGGGGTACGAAATGGAGAGGGGGATTCATGTGACCCTCAAGTGGCAACAGGCGCATGGCAGCGCGATGGCTTCTTCAAGGCCGCCGGAAACTCTCCCACGCGGCTGTTTCCTACTGTGTTGTCATAGAGAACCGCGCATATCCCCGCGAACAGCTTTGGAAATGCGCTCAGCCACGCGTCGAGCGCTGGACGGCGCCACTTTGAAACTGCTTTTTTGTGTGAATCGAGATTCCAACAAAGTTGTCAGGATTCCCCAAGTGTCGCGTCAAAGCCTTCGCTCAATATACTCATTTATCTATCGATAGTGAATACTTCTGACAAATGATTCAGGTATTTGTTTTTGCAGGTTGTAAATGATGCGCCATGCATGCCACAGTGGAGCCATCATGAGCTTTGGTGTGCCGCTGGCCGCTGGGAATGGCGAGCTGCTCGTGCGTCGCGCGCAGCTGCGCGGCCTGCGGCCGTCGCCAGTGTGGAACGGGACGCTGGCGGCGCCTTCCGGCCGCTCGACTCGCCATTTCGCTAGCTTCGCGACCGACAGCGGCGCCGTGGTCGTCGTGGAGTTCCGAGCTGCGGGTGATGCCACGTCGAGTGACAGCTGTACGACTGGTGTGCTTTTGGCTGTGAGTGGAAGTGATCCAGCAATGCTAAACGGGCCAATGGAGCAGCTGTGAGCGTCAAGAAGGTGCTGGCCCCGCCGGAGGCTGCGGCCTGTGATAGTCCGGTGCAGAGCTGGTCTAGCGACGGTCACTGGCTGGTCGCGGTGTTCGGCTGCGCGGTGGTTGTGTATGACGCCCAGGCAGATTTTGAGCGTCGAACGAGCTTTAGTCTTCGCTACAGCGCTGCGTCGATTGCAGTCTACAGGCGTGGAGACTCCGGTGAGGGCGACGACAAGTATGAGCTTGTGGTCGGCACTATGCTCGGCGCGATGCTGTTTCGCCTCGACTTGTCGGCGGAGTCGGCAGCAATTCAGGATGTCACTTCAAGTGCAAAGCCTCCGATTGCATCGGCTTATGCCGACATTGCGATCGGGTTTGTCGCGGCGTCTTCAGACGACAGGTTTATTGCTTTGGGGTCAGTGGACGGGCGAGTATTCGTTCGAGACCTTTCCAAGGCTGCAAGCACATTGCATGAAGAGGAGAGCGGTTTCGGTGCTGAGATGCTGCGTCGGTTGTTGCCGTCGCCTCGAGTGACTGGGCTGGCGTTTTCACCCAGCAATCAAGAACTGCTAGTCGCCACCCGCAAGGGCAACGTGTTTGTCTACTCCTACGAAGCTGCGAGTGAGTCCTGGACGTGGCCGGACGCCGTTCGCCACCTCGCCGACAACCCCAAGAGTAGCAGCGCAGCCGCGTCGGTGCAGACGCTAGCAACATGGTGGACATCAAGCGTCGTCGCGGTCTGCTCGCGAGTAGAGCTCTCGCAGATCGAGCTGTTGGACGTGACGTCGGGCAAGACGCTGCACATCCTCGACTTACGACCCGGAGCGCGGCAAGAAAGTCTCGGTGCTCAGAGCAAAGGCAGCAGCAGCGAGTGGAGCGAGCAGCCGCTAGTCACTGGAATGCGCGCGTTCAGAGGCCGACTGCTGTGCCACGACTCGAGCTGCAGCGTGCTCTCGATCGACTGGCCATTCCTATCGATGGCGTCGCTAGATAGATAGATAACGACAGAGAGCGAGCTGTTCACGTCTGACAAGTTGGCTGGAGAGGAGCTCTCGACTAATGCGGATGAGTCGTTGAAGTTGGCACCACCACGGCAACTTGAAGAACGCCTTGCCTGGTAGCAAAATACTAGCAGGCAACAACAAGCTCGAGTGATCGATCGTGCTGACGGCCCAACGAGTACTGTGGCTGGTCATGGATTGCTAGTGATGGCTGCTGGAACGCATTTTCATGCACATACGGCGAGCACGATCAGTCCAGACGCCTCACCCGACACGCCATGCGCCAAGCGGCAACAAGTCCAAATCCTCACATCTACTTACATAAGTTAAATCCTCCCACAAAATCAAGCGCGGCGTTACATTTTCCAAGTCCAAAATAGCTCAGATCTTTCCCGCTCCGTCCATCGGCTGCCTCGACTAACTATACGTCAATACTCGTCTCCCCGTGCGAAACGGTCCGCGGCTGCTCGCTCGCGCCTGATCCGCAGGTGCCACACCCACCGCTTGCTGGCTGCCATGGGCGCCATTCGCGCTCTCGCAGCCTCCAGATGACGCCCGTCCTGCCGCAGCCCGCGCCCGGCCGCGACCTGCTGCTCGCCTGCAGCCTCGTGCTCGCGTGCGCCGGCCTGCTGCCGCTGCTCGAGTTCGCCAGCGCGCCGCCCCCAGTCGCTCATTCTTCGATCAGCGCAATGCAAGACACGGCGGCGGCTCTGGGTGCGCTGGCGCTCGCCGACCGCAGCGCGCTGCTGCTCTCGGGCGCGCTGGCCGCGCTGGGGCTCGCGCTGCTGCTGCTGCAGCTGGCGCCGCCGCTCTCGGCCGCGAGCACGCTGCAGGCGCTGCGCGTGGCGCTGCTGGGCGTCGGCTGCGCGGTGGTCGCCACGGCAGCAGTGCTGATGCTGCAGCTTCAAATGGCTGAAGATGACAGTGGTGTGAGGCCGTCCGTGTGGCACTCGGAGCAGTTCGCGGCCAGCGAGCTGGCGTTCGAGCAGCAGGTGAACGACCTGTTCTGCACGGCCAAGGGCCGAGACGTGTGCGCCTTCGGATCCATCGCCGACGCCCGGCAGGTCTTCCCGCTCGCGCAGTGGCCCGTGGGCTCCGACAGCCACCCAGGCAGGCGAGTGGTCGCCAGCTGCGACAGGCTCGCCCTAGGCGTGCACCAGTGGGGATACCCCGTCAAGATGGAGCTCTGCCGCGTCTGCGCCGACATCCGCGAGCATGGCGAGCAGCTCGACGAGGCCTGGAGCCGCCGGTACTCCACGGGCGTGCAGGACCCCGTGGCGCAGCTGCAGCAGGTCGTTCCTAGGCTCTCGATCGCAGAGCTCATGTGGTGCGGGGACTACCTCACGCAGCGCTCGACTTCGAGCAGCGACCCGACCGAGGATCTCTCGCACAAGCCCAAACTCAGCGCCGACCAGTCGCCGTACCGAGCGCATCGCGAGGCGTTTCGAGATCTGCTTGGATTCGATAACGTGCCGACGGGGTCGTCGCTTCACACTGTCAGGCGCGTGATGCAGGTGCTGCTGGTCGCTGGCGTTGGCTGCGGCTGGGCCATCCGCAAGTGGGCGTCCGAGCTGGAAAAGCGCTCAACCTCGAAGTTCGCGTCCCACGAGTAGCCAAGCTGCTGTAGCTGATCGTATCGCTGTGCACGTGCATTCAAAAGTAAGTTATGAAAAACCGGGTGACCCATACATTTTTTTACAACTACAAATGGAGGAGGCTTCTGTTGTTGATACTCGCATCACCATCGCTGCTGTGAGCAGACGATTCCTGCCAATTCTAGCTTGCTCCTCCCCACATGTACTTGTAGATCGATGATGCACCGCTCGAAAGTGAGCTTGCAACCGTAGATACTGTTGCCTCCACTGCTTCGACGCCGATTTTTACCGATGACCCGACCGAGGTCATGCCTTTCGAGACTGTCTTTTCGTTTGCATGCGCGTGCACAAAGTCGCTCAGCTTGAGCCCAATGCGCTCGTTTAGCTTGCCCTCCATGCGCAGCATCAGCGCTGTCGCCGCTTCATCATCGCTTTGCCCTGGCAGGAACCGCTCGACAACAAACGCTTCGAGATCGCTCTGGGTATAATTCATATCAAAGTCCGTGATCTCAGGCATCGCCTTGACCACAAGCGTAAGCATAATCATAAAGAGGCTGACATGCCGTCGCAAGCAGTTGAACGCGATGACACACAACTTCTTGAACTGCTCGAACTGCTGTGTCTGGGTGCCACCCAGTGCCTCAATCATATAGTGGTCGAGTCGCATCGGCGGCTGCAGCGGCTTCGGGTCCTTGCCAAGAATAAATCCGTAGTCAATATGGAACAAGATACCATCCTTCGTAAGCATCACGTTGTCAGCGTGCCGGTCGCCAACACCCAGCAAAAATGTAATGACCGTGTACGCGGCGAGACTCTCGCGGAAGGAGGCAGAAATCTCGCTGAGTGTTCGGTGGCCGTTGTAGTGATGAAGAAAATTCATGATGCTGCCATGATCACGAATGATCGAATACAGCGTATGCGCATTCTCGACAATCTCGATCAAGCCGTCGAAACTGCTGGTCGGCACCACACGGTACGTCACGAGAGGGATGTCGAGCCGCGTCTCTTGCTTCAGGATTTGGTACATGACATTGATGATGTTCTGCACGATCGCGTCCTTTCGAAGATCGTCGCGTTTGTACATGAGTCTGTAGTGCGGGAGCTTTTGAGTGCGCCTCCGCAGACTTCTGCTCATCGCGGATGCGCCTCTGTTCTGCTTCGGTGACACTGCAGTTCCCTCCAGCAACGCCACAACGTCCGCATCTTCATCTTCTTCGCGCACTACACCCGTACACGTAATAACCATCGGCGCTTCGGCACTTCGCTTGACCTCGATAGACTTGTAGTTGACGCCACTAATTTTTACGAGTGGGTCGACAGGGAGGCGCAGCAGCCGTGGAATACCGCCATTTCGTCGCTGAGAGTTCGGGCCATCTTCATTGCCAGCAGATCGTCGAGGAATATCCCCAAACAAGCCAGCTTTCTCCGCGTAGCTACGAAATAATGCGCGAACATCACGGACGGGAATCCGTGGCGGCAGCTTCCACATTAAATCGACAAATTCTTGGCCAAGAAGTAATTGTTCCGTAATGTCGTCTTCATCTGAACGACTCGGATCTCCATACGGGTTGGAAGTGGTGGCCACTACAGAGTTGTTTTTGAACTGAGCAAGTGTTAGTAGCAGACGCTGTTTCATGCCGTCAAACTTTCGTCGGCAGGTTGCGTCTTCCGCCATCACGGTGAGACCCCAATACAAATCGTAGCAAAAGCGTACGTCGCACTGTGCTTGACGAATGAGAGCTTGACCCAACTTGCTTTCGGGCGCGTTCGGCTCAACACTCAAGCTATGAAGCAAGACTGAGAGGTAGCTCCACCACTCGTTTTCCGACGCCGTCTTCAGCAGCGCATCAACAGCAATTGCACGAAGTCGAACATCGCGAATCGTCTCATCTGCAAGTATTTCGAGCGCGTCCACGCTTGTCAGCTGTGGTTGGCATAGCCGTGAACACATTGTCAGCATGCATTTGTTCTTGCGTTCTTGCTGCATGAGCACCAGCGCTTCTTCAACCAGCGCGCGGTTCTTGCTTGTTTTGCTGTCATTTGTTTGGGTCGTCTCGGGGTCGTTCGACGCCTCTCCGTCATCACTGTCGAACTCCCGCGAGAAGTCGATCGCTTTGATGAGCTGCAGCATCCACTTGGTATGCCCACCCAAGAACTTGCGGTTAATAATGAGTTGCGCCTTCTCGCGCTCCGACAATCGATGCGTTGGCAGGTAGTACTGGATCTGCCGAAACATTGATAAGCACATGATGGACGCGCGGTGCCACTTGCGGCACACTTGGCCAAGCGTGCGAAGCTCTTGCAGATCGAACTCGCACAGTTCAAACACTTTCACCGTATTGTAATGGTGGCGTCGCTGTTGCAACGCACTCGCGCAGTCGTCGCACACACGCTGGAGGACGCTGCCATCAGGAACATGCGCCGAGACGTACGCGCTCGTAGAAGGAGCCGCTCCCCCTCCAGTACCACTAGAGCTCAGTGATCCTGCGCTATTGGTCCGTGATCTGCTCGGCGTAAACTTGCTGATGGCTTTAGTTTGCTGTAGTCGCTGCACCTCCTTGAGGAACTTCTCCTGCTGCTGATCCGCAGACAGTCGCTGCGCATTCTCAGAAAACCCGCCCACTTCGTAGCTCGCGCCAACTCCTGCCGGTCCCGATGGGGATTTTGAAGAGAGCAGATACCAGCTGATGTTTCCGATGAGCCCCGACGCGTTGGAGGTGAGCGAGTTTGCCGACGCGGGCGTCACAGGGGTAGACTCGTAGTCGGCAGGGATCACGACGCGCTGGCTCGAGCACGACGAGCAGAAAATGCGACCGCAGGCGCTTTTTAAACACTATGCGTCAGCTATTGCATGCAATCACCTATCGACATCCACCGACGACTCACCGGCAGTGGTGCTTGCGCACAAGCAGCGAGAAGACCGTGTGGCACTTGAAGCACGCGAAGACGGCGTCGTCCTGCACCCACGAGGACAGCCTCCGTGGCTGCACGAAGCGGTACACGTCCTGCCCGAGCTGTCCATCGTCGCCCGTGGCCCACTCCTCGTCCTCGCTGCTGCCCGCGGTGCCCGCGCGACGCGAGCGGCTCTGGAACCGCTGGCTGTCGTCCAGGCTGCTGCCGCCGCTGACCTCCAGCTGCTCCTCATTCTCGTACACCGAGTCAAGCATCCCTCCCCCGCCGTTGCCGCTCAGGAACGGCGACGCGCGGCTCCCAGCGCCTGGCGGCGGCTGGCGAGAGCTCCGAGCCGCCGCGGCGCCCAGCGGCGTCTGGCGCCGCCGCCGCTGCTGCAGCGAGCTGCGCGCCTCCAGGATCTGCGAGAACGACAGGTCCACGGCCGCGCCGTCGCTCGCGGGCCCGCGCCGCTCGCCCGGCGGCCCGTACATGGCGAGCTGCTGGCTTGCCGTCTTTTCTCGGCGCTGCTTCTCTCGGTTTCCCCTTTGCTTTCTTCCGACGCCGGCATTCTCGACTTTAATTTGGTGCTGTTTTAGCCAATCATAGTGCTCAGTGGAGCATAGCTCTCCTATTTCAATACATCTTCTAATCGCCCCTCCAATGCGGGCTCAGTCGTGAAAATGGTAGCGAAGGTGCAATGTTGCTTTGAGGCGCTGTGAGGCCTCCCCCACTGACTGGAGAGCGTTGCTGTGCTGGACGAGCAGGAGCTGCAGACGCAGCTGGACGCGTGGAGCCTCCAGTGGCGCGTGGACGACGCCAGGCGCGAGAGCCAGCGGCTGTGGACGCGGCACCCGCTCGCGGTCATCAAGCCGCCGATCGTTGACGCTCGCAGCGCCACCAGCGCTCCGTCAGCGCTGAGAGAGCGCTTCCAGAGTCGAGAGGCGTACCTGCGGTTGCTGCAGAAGGTCGACGGGGAGGAGTACGGAGAGCGAGACGCCAAGCGACAGAAGACGTCGCCGCTAGGAGCTGAGGACCACGTGCAGCAGCTCAGGCGCAAGAACGAGGAGCTGAGACGCAAGCTGACGGCGCAAAGCAGCAAGCGGTCGCTGGTTCCCGAGACGTTCAGTAAGTCGGCGCAGAGATTGCTCATGGGAAATACGCTGTCCAAGCCAGCTCCGGTAAGGTCTTTGCCATGATCCGTGAGGTCTGTGCAAGGGTTTTTGACGATGCTGGGGTGATAGGAGCGGCTGCAGCATCGCTTCGGAAGTGATTTCCAGTACAAGACGCACCAGACAAAGAACGAGGACGAGATCCAGGAGCTGGAAGGTGCATTGGGTTCGAGTATGTTGGATATTCTGGACGCACACTCAGTAGTAACATTTGGGCACCTCAGAGAAACTCAAACAGCAGAACCTATCGCGGACGGAAAAGTCCGATCAGCTCTTCTACGACCGATTTGCCCACCGAGAAGCGAATGTGGGGACTCTTTTCGAAGGCACTATCATTCACCCGCTGACGTTGAGTGTGGCCATAGACTATTATCGAGGATGTGCTGCTCGACCTCGCCTATGAAATCGCCGAGGACGTGTTTGATGCGGCCGAGCGTGCGCTCCGAAAGAAAGAGTTGCCACCAGAGCAGCTTACGGTGGTCAAGGATGCAATGTCGAATGGCCCGATGGAGCGAGTACTGATCCAGAAGTACAGCGTGGGTATCACACGCCGACACCTCCAATGTCTGCATCCGCTCCAGTGGTTGAATGACGAGGTTCGTTGATCTCCTTCTACGCATACCGGTACATGGGACTTACCAGCATTTGTTGTTCAATTCCAGGTCATCAACTTCTGGTTTCAGATGCTCAATGACCGTGACGCGCAGCTTGTCAAGGATGGCGTGCTGGCCAAGCGGAGCCATTTCTTCAACTCATTCTTTTACACCAAAGTGTCTGAAGGGGGCTACAACTTCATCAACGTGCGGCGATGGACAAAAAAGGTGTGAACCGTGCTTGCTTGAGCATGGCAATGGGGGTATTTGTATTTACTCACTGCAAGCACATTTCGAGTTGAATAGTTTGATATCTTTTCTATGGACAAGATTTTCGTGCCAGTCAACATTTCCAACGTAAGCCATTGACCCCGGTCATTGGTAACGACACCGACTAACTTCTTTGGTCACACGAGCAGACGCACTGGTGCCTCGCCGTCATTTTCATGACCGAGAAGCGGATTCAGTACTTTGACTCGATGAACGGAAGTGGGACAGCTTGCCTCAATGTGCTTTTCAAGTGGGTGCAACTACTGGGACTGTAGCAGTGTGCATTGCTCGTGGCTAAATGTGTGCGTTTGCAGGTACTTGCACGACGAGATGAACCACAAGAAGAAGCAGGAGTTCGACGAGACGGGCTGGGAGCTCGTTCCGACAACGCCCGATACGCCACAGCAAGCCAATGGCTCGGACTGTGGCGTGTTCACGAGCATCTTCGCCGACTATCTGTCGCGCGACCAGGTGCGTGGCCTGCTGTGTCCGGCATTGGATGGATGTCCGTACTAACTTACGAGTGTCAATCGTATGCAGGCCCTGACTTTCACGCAAAAGGAGATGGAGTTCCACCGGCAGCGCATGGTGCTGCACGTCGTGCAGGGCGCGATCCCGACGGATGAAGAGCTGTAGAAAGATGCATCCACCACATCAAAACGACGCGAACGCTGCAAGTTGTCATTTTGCCAGCAAGAATTCCAGCGCGCCGAGTGTTTCGATTATATAGTAGTTACGGTCGGCGGCAGCTCCTACTTGACCGTGAAGCCCTCGCTGCGCAGGCAGGCCTTGTGCTTCTCGATGATCTCCTTGCAGTTATCCTCGCCGTTGGTCACGACGCACAGGTCGCGCGCCTGCTTGGTCTCGGGGCACGAGCAACAGATCTTCTTGCCTGACTTGCCCAGTACCGGGCCCGTCGAGGCCGCTGTGGTCGTCTCGCCCTCCTTGCCAGCCATTGCTTGCTTGCTTGCTCGCTTAGTGACGGAGATCGAAGCGTCGAGAACCGATCCAGTCGCGTTGTGACTCGACTGCCATGAAGAGCTCTTGGTGGTTGTGACTGCAGGTTTTATGCGGCGGGCGCTGATTGGCTCGAACTTCGTGACAATTGTCTGGATCGACGCTTGGTTGGCTAAAATTTGCCTTTTGATGGGTAATCGAGATACTTCGCAAACTGGATGTGTCGCGTAATCATTTGTTTTGAAGGGTTATTGTAGTACAAGAGTTTTTCGGCTTTCAAGAAGCCCATCACCTTGCTCCGCTTGAACCATCACAGCGGACAGCTTTGTGTCCTACAGTTTGCAATCCGCCAAAGGCAGACGCATTCCATGCAAATGCGTTTGTGTTGGGAATCCCCTGCATGGGCGTATCAGAACGCGAACACCATGAGCAGCATCCATCCGTGTCAACTCAATGCACTCTTTGTTTAAATATCTCACTGGTTCCTCCTCCGCTACATGCAATATGCACCCATGCACTCCCGAACACCAACCAGCTCACTTCACACATGCAATGGACAAATCACTCACCCGCACCGCGGACAGGCGCCGTCGGAGCGGCGCGTGCCGCAGTGGATGCAGAAGGCGCCGGGTACCGGCTCGCGGTGCAAAATGTCCCCGTGGTAGTCGCGGATGTGGGCCAGCAGCTCCGCGCGCACGTGGAAGAGGGAGCCGCAGTAGGTGCAGTTCTCCCACAGGTCCTCCTCTGGCTCGGCGCCGCTGGAGGACCTCGTGGCCGAGGCCGAGGACGCGCGGTTGAGGAACGAGTCGGACGACTGGCGTTCCACGGGCGAGGCGAGCCGCGCGACGGGGATGTTGGCGACGCGGTCGGCGTCGTCCTCCTGGATGAAGAGCAGGTCGGCGCTGGTGACGAATGGCGTGGGCTCCTGGTAGGCGGCGAGTCGTCGGCCGCGACTGGCGCGGTCGCCTCGCGGCACGGCACGGAAGCGGATGGGGAAGAGCAGCGGCGTCTGGTGCTTGCGCTTCTCGACGGTGAGGAAGCCGACGGCCTTGGAGAGCTCTCTTGATCCGCCGAGCGGGAATGTCTGCGTGAAGCCGACGGCCTGGTCGGGCCAGAAGCAACTGCGCAGTGTGAACTTGGAGGCCGTCGAGAGCGCCTGGCGGTCCTGGATCTGGATGGCGAAGACCGTCTGCTCGTCCCGCTGGCGCGACCACTTGAGGAACTTGGACACGTGCGTGCCGCGCAGGTACTTGCCCGAGCGCGCCGACACGATCTGCACGCGCATGTCGTCCAGGATGACGCGCTCGCGCAGCTCCTGCACGGGCACGATGAGCACCAGCTCGTCCTCGGCGGCCTCGCCTGTGCATTGAGCGTTGTAGGCGCACGGCACGGCGCTCTCCTTGCGCCGGCACTGCGCGTACGCGTCGTAGCCCTGCCAGTAGAACTGCAGCGCCACCTGGTCGCTCGACCGGATCAGCCGCGCCATCTCGATGTGTCTGCGTCTATACGGCTAATAGCGAGCGCTTCTAGCTAATAGCGAGCGCTTCTAGCTAACAGTGAGCGCTTCCAGCTTCCAGTCTTGGAGCCTTGCCGTCGATGTGCCGACGAAGGCGCCGAGGTCTGATGGAGATGCGCGCAGTTTGAACAATGAGCGAGAGAGACCAGTCCAGCGGGTTCCGTCCTTGGTTTCGACAAAATATGGCTATAATAGGATAAACGAATTCCTATGTCGGCGACAGTCTCTTCACTTATGGACGTGGCGGTCGTACCCAATACTCACCTCTTGGCGAAAACAGGGTGAGTACAGCCTCGGGATTGGCGGAAAAGGGTGCTGGCAGATTACGGTTTCGAGTGAACAGCGGGATTTTAGGGTGTGACTGGGGGGACCACATGGAAACACCTGGAGTTGGACTGAGGTTCCTGGCCTGGCCGCTTTGCGCAAAGGATGTGAGCGATCACGACGAGACTTGCATGATCGAGGATCGCTTTTTGGTGTCGCAGGGTTTACAACGGACAGGCTCGCCCGCCATCGCTTGGCGACAGCCCGGCGGCAGCCTTCACCACTGAGACGCTCGGAGGTTTTTGCTTGCAGAGTCTCGACGTTGCACGGAATGAGGGCACCTCTGGAGAGCGCCAGCTGGTCATAAACCCGGCTGCGCGTAATCCAGCAAGCCGCCCTGGCTGGCGGAGGCGAAATTTCGAGATCCGCGATCCGGAGGCGGCGGTTGCCCAAGCAAGCTCAGGGTGCGGACTTGACGCAAAGTCTGTGGCGAGATGAGCTGGTGGCGACTAGCGCGGCTCTTCTTCATCTAGATATCGACACCTAGTGCGCTCAGACGTGCTGGTGCTGGCGCTCCTGGGCGAATTCCAAGCGCCGGAAGCAAAGAAGAGGGTGCTCCGTGACGACGGTACACCGTCTGAACCGTAGCACTTCAATGTGAATGTAGCGCACGCATTTTGTTCTGCTGATTGCACACTTCCTCCATGCTGGCCTCGACAGTCGGACAGCGCCAAGGCGTTCCTCGCTGTTCTTGGCCGTAGCTGATACTGTAGCCAACACTTCACTCCGTTTTCAGTACCAGGTCAAACCATAATGGTCTCCTCGAGGCACCTCCGATCGGCCAAGGAAGCTGCAGGATACATCAACCGTTCAAGTCATCCAGTCCGCTTGATGGATCGCAGCAAAGCGGTGATGCCGCCAAACCAGCATCAAGACGCCGATTCCAGCTTGAACAAATGCACACACACACAAAATCACAAAAATGTGCTCGGCGCCCATTTTTTGATCCCCTCATCATCACGGCCACCAAGTCGCGACGATCATGAGCCTGGCCAAGGTGCTGTACCGGGACCTGCTGGTGGCGGCGCGGGCGTTCGACCGGCGCGCGGCGCTGCGCGCGCTCGTGTCGTCCAACCTGCTGCAGCGGCCGCTACTGCCGGGCTCCACGGAGCGCGTGCGGCACCTGGAGGCGCTCAACCGCATCTTGCTGGCCTTTCTCGAGCGCCGGTCCTTCTACCTGCCGTCGGCCGACCGCGAGCCGCTCGCGGCGCTCGTGCGCGCCAAGTTCCGCACGCCTGAAGCCGCCAGGAGCAGCGGCGAGGGCGTCGACTTGGCGTTCGCGGCGCTGCGGGCGCTAACCGACACGCTGGCCAGGGCCAGGGAGCTCGGCGTGCTTAATGATAGTGTCGAGGTTGAGGCTGGAGACGAGGAGCTAGGCGACGGCGTCAACGCGCTGCCCGTGAGGAACGTGCAGCTGGCAGAGTACGTTGCATTTGCTACGGGCTTGTTGGTGGTGGTGGAAGGCTGAACAATGGGGTGGTAGGAGTGTGGCGACGGGGACGTTCCTGCTGGCGCACCCGCTGCTGGGCGGCACGTTCCGCCGCGCTGTGGTCGTGCTCACCGAGCACGGGCAGAAGGGATCGAGGGGCTTCATCGTCAACCACGTGACCAACAAGCTGCTGTCGTCGACCTTCCGCGTGCATTCGCGCATCATCCACGCGTTCGGAACGTCTAAGGTGCACCGCGGAGGACCGGTGCCGACCGACCACGCCGAGGTGAGCTACCTTCAGTTGCAATGCATGCTCAGTCTGGGGAACTTATAGTGGGCACGTGCAGATTCTGCACTCCCGTCCAGATTTCGGGGGCGAGCGCGTGGTGACGAGCAACCTGCCAACGCACAACGAGGACAAGCTGTTTGTGGGGCTCGATCTCCAGACTGCGGCGCAGGCGGTGGAAGAGAAGACTGCACTCCAGTCGGACGTCGTGTTTCTCAACGGAGTGTCCACGTGGACGGTGGGCCAGCTGGATAATGAGCTCCAACGCGGCACGTGGGTTGCTGTGAAGGCGCCGATCTCGCTTGCACTCAACGCCAAGAAGGAGCTATGGCAAGAGCTCATGGGGGCCCTCGGCGGTGAGTATGAGGAGTTCAGCAAAATGCCCGTCATCTATGACGACGATTTCGACGAGGAAGATGACCTGGAGGTATAAGTACTGTCTGTACGAAGAAAGGATGATCAATTCTCGTTCACCAGACACACTGCTTCTGCTATGATACGTCTACGCCTGCAGCTTCTTCTGGGCGACAAACAGGTAGAATCGAGACGAAAACCCCTGAAGCTTGTTGCTTGGCTCCATCTCAAGACACTGGAGAATGTCCCATTCCATCGGTGGCTGGCTGGTGTCGCAGTGCGCCACCCAGTCAAACATGTGGATACGGTTGGCGGGGCTGCCGAACGTCATAAAGACGAAGTATCCATTTGGCCGCAAAATGCGAGCGGCCTCAAACATGCCGTTGCGTGCGTCCTCAATGTCATCCGTCGAGTCGGGAGACACCTGCTTCCAGTTGTCGTTGTCGACGGCGTCGGTTTCCGGTCGAAGCAGCATCGTGTCGAGGCAGCCCTTGTCAATGATACAATCAACAGAGCTCGACTCCCAGCCGCTCATGTTTGTCATGTCCGTCTCCATGAATGTCACGGGCCACGAGTTCGCTTTGCAACGCTCCTGCATCTTTTTAACGACGTTCGCAGCAAAGTCCATGGCGTGCACGTCCTCGTACCCGTCGAGCGCCATGTCAATGGGAAGGCGACTGGTTCCTGAGCCCGCCACAAGGACGCGGTCCTTCTTCTGGAGGTACGACGCCAGCACCTCGCGCACGTGCGTGTACTGGCAGTACCAGTCGTACTCCTCCTCCCCTTCGTAGCGCGCCTCCCAGTAGTCCTTCTTGCACAGCGCCATCATGGAGATCTTGGCCGCGTACGGGCGCACGAGCTCTTCTCCTTCGGCGATCTTCTTGACGGGCCACGCGATCGTGAACAGCTTCTGCTGCAGCACGCAGAACACCGGCGCGACCTGCAGGTTGACGTCCTTGCCCTCCAACAAGCTCGAGCCGAGCGCGTTCAGCACGTAGTACGACATGTCGGTCGACTTTTCCCCGAAGCGGATCGAGAACGCGAGGCGGTGCAGCTGCTTCATCACTCTGTCGTTGCCTTCGTCTCCGTCGTCGTCTTCCTTGCCTCCTTCAGCGACCACCGCGTCCACCAGCTCCAGCATGCGCTCTCTCGTCTCCGGGCTCTCGCGCAGCTGCCGCAGCGCGTCCACCGCCGACGAGAACTCCCAGCTGTGGTCCACAACACACGCAACTTCCTCGGCCTCCAGCGTCTCCCTGGCTACCACGCGCCTCCGGTGGGCTCTATCACCATCGGCCTTTGGATCATTTTGAACGACTTCATCTGTCTTTGGCTCATTTGGAGCGGCTTGACGCGCTTGGTCGAGCGTCGCCAGGTCCTCGAGCGCCAGCGCATCGCCAGCGCCGGCCACGCAGTCGAACACCTGCGTGTGGAGCTTCTCGGGCACGCGGTAGTGCTGCAGCTGCGCCAGGTGCAGCGCCACCCACTGCGCGCGGTCCACCGTCGCCTCCATCTTCGGTCGACGCCCCTCCATTCGCCTCTCAAATTGATGCGGTAGCTGCATTGGACGAAATCCAGCGATAATTACTTTTCAAGCGATTTCATTGGGTGAAAAGGAGGTGGAGGCTCGAAAAGGCGAACTTCAACGCCTTCATGGAGCCGACGGGTCCAGAGTGCCTTTACCTGGCTTCAAGCTCGAGCTGCTTGGGTCCCTGATGGTCTCGCTTCCCTCTGTGCCGCTGTGTGGCGTCACGCGGCTGCAGGCGCTGTTCCGCGGCCGCCGCAGCCGCCAGCTGCACCTGGAGCGCGTCCGCAACAACCTCCGTGCGTGTACTTTCCCATACAAAACCTGCTGTCAAAAATGGAGCTGAAGGTGTTGGGATCTTGATGGTAATGAGCAGCGTGGTCGCCGTTTGTGCCGGCCAAGATGGAGGCGGTGGACGCCATGCTCGAGCTCGCGGACCTGCAGCCGGGAGAGACCGTGGTGGACATTGGCAGCGGAGACGGCCGCGTGGTGATTGCTGCGGCCACAAGATACCCAGAAATCCGGCAAGCCGTGGGCATTGAGCTCGACCCGACGCTCGTTGCTCTCTCACTTCGGCGAGTTGCAGAGCTGAACGAGGTGGAGCCAAAGCTTCGGCTGGCATCTCGTGCTCATTTCATTCTCGAAGACTTTACCAACGTGGAACTCGGGGAGGTGGACGTCGTCGTGCTTTTCTTTTTGCCTCATGAAGACCTTGCTCGTGTGCTGGGAGAAAAGCTGCGAGCGGGTACGAGAGTCGTCACGTACGTGTTTCAGATCGCGCAGTGGACGCCAGAACGCTCGACGGAGACGGTGCCGTTCATGACTTCGCACGGAAGCTCGCCTGTTTTCCTCTACCGTGTGCCACCCGATCCATTAAATGGAGTAGCTGCATAAGAGATTCTATATATGCGATTCGTCTACGCTGTCTATTCCTAGTTGGCATTTCTTGTCTGGCATGGATCACTTTTCGTTCTTCTTGCCTTCAATCAAAACAGCATAACATCATGAACGAAGGCTTTGGCATCTGCGGACACAAAAACTCGTACTCGGCGGGGGTCAAACTCGGCAACTACGTTGAGGACCGGATTGGCGGAGAACTCGCCCGCGGCAGCAGCTCCAAGCCGATTTCCAAGCTCACCGAATGCAATGCCAACTACATCAACCCGACGCTTATGCCCGACAAGTCTGCGCATGCGCCAAAGGAAAATCTGGAAGAGCGCTTCATGATCCGTCAAGGACTTCCGTACAGCCTTGTCTTTGAGCACGGTAAGCCGCACATTCCAACCCCAGCAGAGCTCCAAGCAAAGTACACACCGGTATCCCACGACATCGGTGCCGGTTTTCTTTCAAGCGCAGTCAAGGGCAAAAGTGGGCTGCTGATCGGGTCGGATCCAGCTTCGTCTTCATCTGCTAACTCCAGGCTGCGTGATCTCGAAATCAAGCGGGCCAAGGAGGCAAGAGAGCTACGACACACGTACGTGTCGACCTCACAGAGCGTTGTGCCAGCTATTACCCGTAGTCGCTTGATCTAGAGGTGATTTGCTCGGTGCACGCTCAATAAACCTATGAATGCTTGCATATTCCATGGCAGTTGCCATTTACTTTGACTCCGCTTGTTCTTTGAGCTCTTGGTGGATGAACTCTATTAGCTCTCTTGGCATCTCGCAATCTACTAGTAGCTGCTGAAACCTGCGAACATGGAGGAGCTTAGTGTCACTGCACTCTCCTTCTATATCAAGTGATATACGCACCTTTGATTTTCGAGTTGTCTCTGCGGTCCTCGGGGTGCTAAATCAGATCCTAACTCAGAAGACGGAGTGCATGCATGGTTCATCTGTGCCACCTGACTTGTGAGTTCACGCCATTGAGAAGAGAGGCAAACGATAGCCTGACGCTCGATCAGGTGCGAGCATGTAGATACTGCGACTACTAGGCCTTCATCTAATTTCAAATACACCAGAGCCTTTCAGTTGAATGATACAAATAAATGCAATCTGCCATTCGTACTGCTAGCAGTTCCTCTGCAAAGATCGTCAATCAGCACAAGAGAGCTCGGTGTCATATTCTTGAATATGAGAGCGATTTCCTTCATCTCCGTCATAAACGTGGATAGTCCGTGAAGCTGTTGGTCATATGCTCCGCTTCGAAGCAGAATTGCATCAAAAATGGGAAGAGTAGCGCTCGAACACGGAACAAAGCACCCGACCTGATTGAGTAGAGCAATAGTACCAATTACATAGAGTAGCGGAGAGCCTTCAGCAACCTCTTCCCCTTCCAAAAGAAGAAAGCGGTAGTCAGGGCCAAGATAAATTTCCCAGTTTGTTTCTTGAATGCGGTTGATGCGCATGGGGTTGAATGGAGCCATGAGTTTCATCGTGCCTGATACCTTGTCGTTTAGATGGTAAATCCGCGCTCGAACAAAGTTGTGTTGACGAGAGACTAAAGCATACGCCATGAGCGTGTCCAGCTCACCCACTCGCCGAACAATCCGAGTCAAGATATCGCAGTATTCACTTTTGAATGTTTTGGCCAAGAATTGAACGAGCTCACTCTCGGCGGCTCTGTGGCTATCCCGAAGCATTTTCCAGTGGGTACCGAGATTCTCAATCAAAGGCACAGTGAACCACACGCCTATTGCTTTGGAGGCTCTGTAGATAGTTGCTCGTTTTCCATTGTGGGAATGCAAACGATGGCCGTCTTGTCTAGCGATCCGCAAAACGACACCAGTGGGTGGGAAACCAGTTTGGTCATCTTCATCGTATAGTATTCGAACTTTTGTTCGCTGGAGATGGAGCCACGCTGCAATCTGCCAGGTATAAATGGTCAGAGTCGATCAAGGTTAGGAATATTCACCAGCTTTCTAAGCTAACCTTGTTCACTTCGTGCTCGATCTCAAGTTTTTTCGCAGAGAGCTCTGTGCACAAACTACCGAGTGCAGCAGCATGGATAGCTATGTTGTCGATGTCACCAAACTCTGTTGGCCCTGTAGAACACGCAACTGTGTCTTCGCCATACGACAAATAGTCGAGCAAGTCACATAGAGGCAGCATACTTTGAACATCTTGTTGTAGCGGTGCGAAGTCATGCACACAATCGCTAGACCCACCCTGTGTAATTTGTGTGCCAATCACTTTCCAGGTTTCGCGGATCCATCGTGATAACCCCGCAAAGCTCTGCGATTGAATGCATTAGACGCGGGCAGCACTAAAGATTCAGTCTGAAGCGGTAACGCACCGCCAAGGACAGCCGCCCCGAGAGCTCGAAATCTGCCTGCTTTTCTGAAAGGCGCATGAACGCGGCTGCTTTGCTTTCAAAGGCTTGAAAGCGACGAAGAATGCACACGAGGCGTTCTAACCACTGGCGATTCGAAGAGTTTGTCGACGAGGGATCGAGGACCATGACAAACCTCTCGACAGTATCGTGCCGCGCACGAATCTCATCCATGTCGACACTGGGTCTTTCTATCCACTAAATTTGTGGGTTAGCTGGTCTAGATTGAGAAGAAGGTACACTGTAGTCTGCATTAGAAGCGATTTACCTTGTAAAGGCACTGCTTCCCCTGGTTAGTGCTGCAGGCACGGACAATGACGCTAAATATCGACTCCATTCCACTCGATGGCCCAATCTCTCCAAACACTCGCGCAGCCGACGGACTATACCTATATCGAAAGGCAGCAACGCATTAGCAGCAGTTCACGAAGTTGAGTGCACGAGGAAAGAGTCAAGCACACCTGAGGTATCGTGCCGATCGTAAGTCCCGGGCAGCAAACTCGAAGCAGTCGTCAAACT
>JAASGX010000286.1:0-28596 GCA_023334415.1 Phytopythium chamaehyphon | reverse complement strand
CAACCGCAGCTCCCACAGCATCGTGTACGCAGACGGTCTCGGCGGGCGACAAGGCTGCGGGTCTCGATATCGTCACAGACGTAAGCTGCCTCAGCGGCGGCCTTGGCTGCATCGGCGCGTCCGCGTGCAAGTTCTGCAAGACGACCTCGACGACCTCGCCGTACGACTACTGCCCTGGGTATCCGCAGACTGCCGTGAGCACGCTGCTCGTGACGGACGCGGGCGCTGCCGTCGAGTCGGCCGACGCGGGGCTCATGACCGAGATGTCCGATTTCATCGCCAAGGACGCGAGGACGCCCGCGCTGGTCGCCGCCGCGGTCGGCTGCGTCGCCGTCGTGGCGCTCGTGGCCGTCGGCGCCAGGCGCGCCGCTCGTCGTCTGCGACGCGCGGGCAGCGGCGACGCCAGCGCCAGCGTGGAGGAGGACGAGAGCGTGCTCTCGAGCGTCTCGGAGGCCTCGGTGGCCACCGCCACGGGCGTTGAGGACGCCGGCGACGTCTAGCGAGCCATCTTGCTTGGCGCCATGGCGGCCTTTCTTGCCCTTGGTTTCGATAATGAACGCCATACGATCGTTTGCTTTTCAAATGATGCGTCGTTTGAACGTTGTCTTGGTTTCAGTATCGACTGTATACCTGGTATACGCTTCAAGGTGGATGGAGGGGAGCCATTGAGCGTTCGAATCGACCAAAGCGAAATGGTGGGGAAGAAGGCGGCGACTGCGGCGGAGGACAGGACGACGGCGCCGCCGCCGGCCAAGAAGCGGCGCGCGAGCGCCAAGGAGCAGGTGGCGCTGCGGGTGGACGCGGCGGTGGAAGCGGACGAGGTCATGGACGCGCACGAGCTGGCGACCAACGCGGAGCTGCACAGCGCCACCAAGGCACGGCTGCTGTTCGAGTGGCTCATCTACCCGCTCAAGGCCGACGAGTTCTACGCCAACTATTGGGAGCAGCGCCCACTCGTCATCAAGCGCAAGTGCCCCAGCTTCTACGACGGCTGGTTCAGCAAGGACGACATGGACCGCATCTTGAAGGAGCACACGCTCCACTACGGGCAGGACCTCGACCTCACCAAGTACGTCGACGAGACGCGCTACACGCTCAACCCCGAGGGCGCCGCCACCAGCAAGCAGGTCTGGAAGCACTACGATGACGGCTGCTCTGTGCGCATGCTATGCCCGCAGAAGTTCTCCGACCCGGTCTGGAAGCTGCTATCCGTGCTAGAGAGCGAGTGGGGCTGTATGGCCGGCGCCAACACATACCTCACGCCCAAGGGCACGCAGGGCTTCGCGCCACACTTTGACGACATTGAGGCCTTCCTGCTGCAGACCGAGGGATGCAAGCACTGGAAGGTCTACGCACCTGTTGACGACGCGTCCACGCTGCCGCGGTACCCGAGCGGCAACTTCAGCCCCGACGAGATTGGCAAGCCCATCCTTGAGGTGGAGCTCGAGCGCGGCGACTTGCTCTATTTCCCGCGCGGCTTCATCCACCAGGCGCAGTCGGCGCCAGAGATTCACTCGCTGCATCTGACCGTGTCGACCGGCCAGCAAAACACGGTGGGCAACTTCCTCGAGGTGCTCCTGCCGCAGGCGCTGGCAGGTGCCATCAACGGCGAAGTGGATCTGCGACGATCGCTGCCGCGCGACTACCTCGACTACATGGGGGTCATGTACTCAGACCAGGCGAATGACGCCAAACGCAAAGAGTTCAGCGACAAGCTCAAGGGTGCGCTCAAGCTCGTGCTGGGCGAGGCCATGGGCATGCTGGACGCGGCGGCCGACCAGATGGCCAAGAACTTCCTCGTTGACCGACTGCCGCCGGCACTCGAGGACGAAGAGGAGGACTGCACAAACGACAACTCTCCAATGCAGAAGATCACAGTCAACACGCAGCTCAAGCTCGTGAGGCACAATGTTGCGCGGCTCGTCATCGAAGACGGCAAAGCAATTGTCTACCATTGTCGCGACAATTCACGCCAGCATCACGAGGTGCCGATCTCGCCACTTGAGTTTGAGCTGGATGACGCCGAGAGCATCGAGTTCATCTTCGCCAGCTACCCCGAGTACTTTCGTGTGGGCGACTTGCCCCACGAGGACCCGGAGGACCAGATCGGCCTTGTCCAAGCATTGTACAAGGAAGGCATCCTCATGTTCCTCAAGTCGGACTAGTTGACCCACAGAAAACAGCGAATTGCACACTTAAACTCATCACGTGACTCGAATTTGTGTCATTTGTGCAGCTTGTCAGATGCCTGGCGGCACTACCGAACTCTGCTTGTTGCTGATTTACATGGCGCTCTTGATGATGGTCTCGAATTCGGCGTTAAGCGAGGCGCCGCCGACGAGGAATCCGTCGACGTCGTGCAGCGCAATGAGCTCGGCCGAGTTGGAGGCCTTGACAGATCCGCCGTAGATGATGCGGACCTTGTCGGCGACCGCGGGGGCGACGGCCGATGCGAGCCAGGAGCGCAGGCTCTTGTGGGCCTCCTGGGCCTGCGCGGGCGAGGCGACGACGCCCGTGCCGATGGCCCAGACGGGCTCGTAGGCGATGACCACGCGGTCCCAGTCGGCCTCCGAGATGATGCTGGCGAGCGCCTGCGTCTGGCGGGTGAGCACGGCGAGCGTCTTGTCGGCCTGGCGCTCGTCGAGCGTCTCGCCAATGCAGAAGATGACCTTGAGGCCGAGGTCGAGCGCGCGCTTGGTCTTCTTGGCCACAACCTCGTCCGTCTCGCCGTAGTAGGCGCGGCGCTCCGAGTGGCCCGTGATGGTCCACTGCAGGCCGAAGTCGACCAGCTGCTCGGCCGCGATCTCGCCCGTGTAGGCGCCGAGGCCCGTGAGGCTCACGTTCTGCGCGCTCACGGAGATCTTCTTCTGGATGGCGGCCTGCGTCAGCTCCAGGTGGAGCGCGGGCGGCGCCACGATCACCTCGACCTGCTCCGTGTCGATCTCCACCTTGTTGAGCAGCTCGATGAGATCGCGCGCCGACTGCTTGGTGCCGTTCTGTGGAGGTGCGTCATAAGGCACAGTGGTTAGTCAGCCAGCCAGCCTTCTAGACGCATTCCTTCGAGACACGTACGCATTTCCAGTTGCCGCCGATGACGTACTTGCGGACCGCGGCCATGGTGACTGGGCTGGAAGGGAAGAGGGAGGGGAGGGAGGCTGCTGGCTGTCTTGGACAGGGGAAAAGCGGGAATGACAGCCATCGCGAGCCGCTCGGCTCGGTGCTTGGGCGAGGCGAGGGGCAGAGAAATGCGCGCAAGATCGGCGGCGGCTTTATATGGGCGCTTGTATAGGCTGCCGCGTGTGAGACAACCGACGCGCCGACCCGCCAGCGTCACCGCGCGCGCTTCGATTGCTATTGAAGCAGCACCCGCGAGTGAGTTGCTTACTACTGTAGCCCCAAGCTTTGCTGCACGCTTTCTGCTTCCATCTGACGTCGCGGGCCTCGCCAGTATGCACTCCACCATGCAGCCATGCATTTCTCTGCTTCGGGGGACGTCTATGCTGCCCTATGGCGTCAGCCTGGCGGTGAATGCCAAGGCCCCAGAGGTGGCAGTCGGCGAGCGCCACCCTGGAAGCTGCAATGGAGTCGAAGTGGCCAGGCTGCTCTCATCAACTTCATGCCTTCGAATCTGCTACTACGACAGCTGCAGCTCAAGTCCAGCTTGGCGTGTGATGCACTCAATGCCTCGGGCGTTTCAATGCTCCTTGCGATCTTCCGCCCGAAACCGACCACCGCGACTCCAGGAACGTGGCTGCTCAAGCATATAACGCAGACCAATGCGGCGACGGTCTGTGCTTGGGCTGCTCTTCGCGCTCTACACCACCGCTCCTGCTGGGGTAGACGGCGGCGCGGCGCCAGAGTTCACGCCATGTCGATCAGTCACGCAAGAAGGTCGCGATCGAGGGATTGACATCGTCGACGACCCGGCGTGTGCTCTCGGCACCGTCCCGGGATGCATCACCGCGCACTGTCGTTTCTGCGAGATCGATAGAACTCCCGACACGTGGGCCGAGTACCTCCCATGCCTCGCGAGTTCAAGCTCTGCGGTGGTGCTTACGCCCAAAACACCAGCGTCACAGTCCAACCCTTCCCTTTCAAACAAATGTTTGGCGTTGTTGACGGCAGGCCAGATCGCGATGGGTTTGAGCGCAGCTCTCGATGCTACATGCTCAACCGATAGCATGGGCTGCCTCGACAGCACCTGCCGTTTGTGCCGTCTTGGACGTTTCACAGCCGGGCTTGACGCTTTTCGCGATTGTAATTCATTACCTGACGCGGAATCTACTACCTCCACTCTTGAACAGCGAATATGCGGCATGCAAGTGTCCCCACAACAGGCAGAGATGGGGGTGGTAGTCGTCACAGATCCCACTTGTACAGAGGACAAACCCGGATGCCTTGGCGTATGCCGATTTTGCAAGCTCCAAACCTCAACCGCCACAGGAATCGAGTTCTGTGACTCGCCTCCAGCAGCGGCGAGCACCCCAGCACAAGTGCATTCAAATGTAACACCCTCTGAATCTGCTTGCGGGTTGGTCTTATTGACAGACCAGAAAGAAGTTGGTCTTGATGTGGTAACGGATTATATGTGTGCTGCTGCTGGATTGAATCCTCTCGCTGGGTGTTTAAGTTCAAACTGTCGACTCTGCAAGCTCTTCGACTCCGAATACACTGAGGAATTACCGAGCTGTGAGATGGTAACAAGTGGTGAGGCTATCGTGCCTCTGAACTCGACAGCTATCACCACGGACGTTGGTAGCGAGGAAGAATGTCTTATGCCCAGTCCCCCTCTTGCTTCAGAGCTCGGTCTATTTGTTGTGACAGATTTGCAGTGCTCATTGACTCCTGCTACCAATGGTTTCGGGTGCCTTAGCGCCACTTGCCGCGTTTGCAAAGTCTTTGACACCACAGTAACATCATCGTTGCTGTTTTGTGAGAGCTCTCAACTGGATTCAGAGGACTTTGAGTATCAAGGCCCCCAGCCTTTGGCTCGAGATGACTATGCAACTGGTGATGGCAGCGATCCAGAGGAATCTTCCGATGGAAAGAATCGTAGCTATGGTGTCTCGGAGCTGCTATCTGCAAGTGGCATGATTGCTGTAGTCGCCGCCACCTTCATCGTCGCGAGTTTTGCCTGCGTGGCGGTCAAGCGGCTTATCGCGCGCAGAGCATTGGGTCATTTCCAGACTGGCAGACACGTAGCTATTTGATTAGGATAAGTGTATGTATTACTTCATGATTTTCTTTCTACTCTGCTGAATTCAGGCTTCCATCTCGCTAACTGCGCGCTGAGCGCTCCGCCAAGCATCGAGAAGCGCGTCCATGTCGATATCGTCACCGGTAACGAGCTGCCCAACCGTTGATTGGGAAACTTCGAGCTTATGGAGTTCGTGCTGGTGCTGAAGCGCTTTCTCAAACTCTTCCGATTTGCGTGCAGCACAGTCGATGACGTCCTGAGGCAGCCGCGCAAGCATGGCCACATTGATACCGTAGCTTTTTGGGCACATACCAGCTGAGAGCTGGTACAGGAAAGTGACGCGTCGCTCATTTTCCGGGTCCACAAGACAGCCCATGTGTGCTAGCGCCACATTTTTGTGGTCCTCGTATTCCTCTACGAGCGAGTGGTAGTGTGTCGCGAACAACGAGCGACACTTGACATCACGAACAAGATGCTCCACCACAGCATATGCGATGGCAGTACCGTCAAAAGTAGAGGTACCACGACCTAGCTCATCAAGGATCACGAGAGAATGACGCGTAGCATGACGCAGGATCGTAGCCGTTTCAGCGAGCTCAACGAACAGAGTGCTCTGGCCAGCAAGGATGCGATCAGATGCGCCAATGCGTGTAAACACTCGGTCGACGGGACTCAGTCGGCACTTGGTCGCTGGAACGAAGCATCCGAGCTGTGCCATCAGCGCCAATACGCACGTCTGCCGTAGCAACGTCGACTTACCGCCCATATTGGGACCACTCAGCAGAAGCATGGTCGTCTTGCTGTCATTCGCTCCGATTTGCGTGTCATTCGGGATAAAATCGCCATCGAACGAAGCAGCGACGCACGGATGAATCCCTTCCGAGATGTCAACAAACGGCCTGTCACTAGCCACGAGCTCTGGGCGAATATACCCGTCACTCTGACTGCTCACAAGCGCCAAGCTCAATAGACAGTCAAGTACCGCAAGGCACTGCATAGCCTTCATCCAGGTCTTGTAATCCTCATCAAACTTGTGGAACATCCGCCGGGTTTGGTCCTTGAATGCACTCTCTTTTCGGTCTTCTGCTGCCGCCAAACGTTTGAGCAGCGAACGGATCGTTGGCGAGTGGAACCGCTTGTAACCTTTTTTCCGGGACTTAAGCTCGTACTCCTTCGGCTGCTTGCGACTGCCAGAGACGGCGCTCTCCGGTACTTCTAGTTGATAACGATCTTCCTTCTTCTTGGTGCTAAAGTACGAAAGTTGCTTGCACCCAAGAGTTGATCGCTGCTCACGCAAATACGTCTCAAACTCTGCCTCGACCTTGGCGATTTCGGCACACGACTCATCGTACTCAGGGTCAATACCCCCCTGTGGAATTATGACACCGCTTTTCTGCGCCGCTGCCCGGTCGAACGAGTGGCGAAAGAACTCTAGCTTGGCTGTGAGGTCCGGAAAATGACCGATAGTCACGGACGCACGATCATTGTCATTGTAAATCTTGAGAATGGTTTGAAGTAGCGGCGAATTCATGCGCGCTAGCCGGACACCCAGTTCATTTGTAAGCGACACTGCTGAATCAAAACCATTCAGCACAGCCACAAAGTCGCGAATTTTGCGGATGTTGTACGTCTCGTTCTCGTACATAATTGCTCGGCTGTCGGGGTGCTCGCGAGCTCGGTGTGTTGACCCGAGCGCGTGAATGCGAGACAGCAAGCGCTCAAGATCCGGAAGCGCTTTTAAGTGATCCCGCAGTTCGAGAAGCAGTTCGCCGTGAGTTCCGAGCTCTTGAACCGCATCCAGTCGCTCGTTAATCGCAGAAATCTTGCATAATGGCTTGAGAACCCACTCTTGAAATAATCTCTTGCCAAACGGGGTGACTGTCTTGTCCAGAATGTCGATGAGTGTACCCGAGCGTGTCCCGTTGTAGCTATTGGTGAGGATCTCTAGGTTTTGGATCGTCTGGGCATCCAATACGACATATTCCTGGCGAAGCTCTCCATCTGCTTCAGTGACAGTTTCTTGCTTTTGAGCATCCGCTTCTTCGTCAGCAGGCATATACCGCTTGAAATTACCGAGCGAGATAAGCTCTTGATCAATGATGCAGCGCCGTAGGTGCCATATGCAACCACCGAGCGCGCTAACAGCAAGAACCCCATCCGCCCTCACCGTCTTGTCCATCTCGAGAAACGCAAGCACAGACTCCGGCCACCCACTGTCAGCGAAATAGCCAGCAGAGTTGAGTTCATCGACAGTTCGCTGAGCATCCCAGAATTCACTACCAGCACGCAGCTCATTGCGCACAGCATCGGGAACTGCAAACTTCAGCATCAATCGCGTATCTTCAGAAAGCCCTCCGCGCTCATTTACAACCTCGACGATCGTGAATTGCGCAAAAAGAGTCTTAAGTCGATCGCGCTGCTCCGTATCGCTAAACTCGCCGAGTTGAATCGCACCTGTCGCGCAGTTGATGAGGCATACACCAAAGCGAAGGCTAGTAACGACACCGTTTGCCGGGTGGTGTCCATAAGAGTTGCCATCCTGCATTTCCTTCAGGGCAAGCAGGAACTTGGATGAAGCTTGCTCTCGAGCAGAAATGCGTGCATCCAAGAAACTGTTCGTGTTTGTACCGATCGAGAGCAGAGAGCATACCTCACGGCGGACAACCTTGGCCTTCTTGGCTAGCGAACTGTTCCGCTCCTTAAGCATGTCGGGAGTCTCCGTTTGCTCAACACGAGCAACTCGATAGCCCTTGGCCACGAGCTGCGACGACATTTTGGAGTATGCGATCTCTGGAAAACCAGAGTGAGCCTTTTCACCCTTCATGTAGATGAGGCCAAGCTCTTTGAAGCCCACATCTGCATCCATGTGGAACAACTCGTAGAACTTGCCCACCTTGAAGAAAAGCACTGTGTCCATATTGCGCTGCTTGACCTCCCACCACTGCACCATTGCTGGCGTCTCCTTTTTGATGAAGTCTGGTGGGACATATACCGTGCGAGGGTCGAACTCGGGGTCAGTCGGCTTATTGCCGTTCAGATCCTTGCGCCTCTCGTTAAGGAAAGGAAGCGAGTCATGAGTATGACACCCCGCACCAAACACGCCCGCAGGAACCCCAGACATGTTGGCTTCTGACGACGCCGATGACGCCTCAATTTTCTTGCCATTCGAGTTGGGTGGAGAGGCGCGCGGGGTTGGCCTGCCCGAAGGTGACTTGCTCTTTCCGGTGGACGGAGGTGACAAGAACGAAGGCTTGCTACTCGCCTTTACAGGCGTTCGAGCGGATTTTGACTTCGATCTCTTGGGCTTTGGTGCCTCCTCTTCAGACTCTTCTTCTTCTTCTTCTTCTTCTTCTTCGTCGTCATCGCCGTCGTCGTCATCATCGTCGTCATCGTCTTCCTCACTCGCTGCATTGGCACTAAACTCCGAGTCGTTGTCGTCCTCGGCTTCCTCCTCGTCTTCGTCGTCACTGGTGACGATAGCGCGCGACCGCTTGACCGGCGCCGCTCGGCGGCCCGAGCGCAAAGTTGAAGTGGTGATCGCGGGCGCTGTCTCTGGCATGTCCGCATCCGAGTCGCTGTCTTCCTGGACGATGACCTTCTTGGCCCCTCCGACCGATATCCGCTGGCGCTTGGCAGGCGGCGCCCGCTCCTTCCCCTGTTGGCCCTTGATCTTCTTGCTGGCTTGTCCTGGCGCGTCCTCCTCCTCCTCCGACCCCAGGAACTCGCCCAGCCCGTGCGACGCCGGGTCTTCATCTTTATCTTTGTCTTTGTCCTCCTTCTTGGCCACCGGGGCGCTCTTCTTGCGCTTGGGCGTCTCCTTGGGCGAAAAGGCGATGCGCTTGGCCACGCTGCTGTCGCCGCCCTTTCCCCTGGCGCCGCCACCGCGGCTCTTGGCGCTGGAGCTGCCGGCCGCTGCCTTCTTGGCCGACGACGCGCCGCTCGGCGGGCTGAAGAAGCTCAGCAGCGACGTCTGCTTGCCCCTCGGCTTGCTCATGGCTGCGCCTTTCTCGGGATGCTGTTTTTGGCGCGATTGCTTTTCCCGCGCTTCGAAAAGGGCGTCACTGTTTTCGTCTCTGTGACATTCGGTGCTTGATTGGCTGAAAATAAATACGGATTTCCACCACTCAGGAGGGGGCGAGCGTTCGATTGGTGGTGGAGCTGCCACTGGCGGTGAGCGCGCTCGCGCGGGGGCTCAGGGGCGGCGCCAGTTTCCAGAACCCGAACGTGAAGCAACAAAGTCATGCCTTCCTACAGCCAGGAACCGGAGGACGCGCAGCGCGCCGCCAAGGCCCGCGGGTCGCACCTGCGCGTGCACTTCAAGCACTGCCGCGAGGTGTGCCACGCCATCAAGGGCATGCCGCTGGGCAAGGCCAAGGGCTTCCTCGAGGCCGTGCTCGAGTACAAGCAGGCCGTGCCCTTCACCAAGTTCACGGGCGGCTGCGGCCGCCACGCGCAGGGCAAGCTGCGCGGTGCCGCCGGCGACAAGTGCAAGTGGCCCCAGAAGGCCACCAAGATCATCCTCGACCTCGTCAAGAACGCCGAGGCCAACGCCGAGGTCAAGGGCCTCGACACGGACAGCCTGTACATCTCGCACGCGCAGGCCAACGCCGCGATCAAGCAGCGCCGCCGCACCTACCGCGCCCACGGCCGCATCGGACCCTACATGGCCAACCCGGCGCACATTGAGCTCATCCTCACGGAGAAGCGCGCCAACGTCGCCAAGGCCACCGAGGAGGCCAAGGTCGTCAAGGTCTCGCGCAAGCGCCAGGCCCAGCTCCGCCTCAAGTCGGGCGGCGGCGTCTCGGCCTAAGCGGTCGGCGCCGAATGCAGCTTTTAGTGGTTCTTGACGCTCGTCGGACGCGGCGTGCGCGCGGTCACAGGGTGAATACTTCTCTTGGATCGCTCGGGGCTTACGTCCATTTAGAACTGGCGCGTCTTGGAAACAGGACCGCGCTGGTCCGGAGGACAGGGCAACGGCGAGGCGAGGGAGGCCGTCCTGGCGAGCACGACGCGTCTGGCGAGGTGGCGCGGGCTGTAGAAGTACGCGGGGCAAAATGCAGCGACGGAAAAGTTTGGACAACTTTCGTAAATACATTTCGCTCTGACAAGGGTTCTGCCGATCGCCTACTCGTTCTCCCTTGGTGCTGCATCTCTACTCTCCCGTACCATACCGCACAGGGTGGAATGCGGAGCTGAAAGCCTGGTCGCCAAATCTTTGGCTGATAAGTCTGCTGGTGTAGTCAATTCCGGAACCTCAGGCTGTTGGTTGTCTAGCTCCACAATGTCCTGGACGATTGCGTTACCACCAGTCGTCTGAATTACCAATTTGAGTAACGTTGCCCACGCGTTAATCCGCTCGCGCGTAGGGAAATGCACTACCCACACTTGTAGCGTCACTGGGTCCAGGATTGACATCCACCACATAAGCAATCCGTCGCTTCCGATTGCTTCCACGCAGGTAACCAAACTGATGTCGTGGATACAAACAACGCGTTTGTAGTTTGCGTATCGAAGGACGTGATGCACCTGGTCGAGCAGTAGATGCCTGCGTTTTCGCTCCATGCGAGGGAAGAAATAGCCGACAGGCTCCTCGATTTCAAGCCATTCAGAGTCAATGAACGGGGTTTGGTGGCCATCAGGTACTTCGTGATTGTTGGACGTCGGCGACTGAAAAGGGAATTGTTGAAGCAAGCCATTCAGCCCCAGCATAATGTTATCTGCACTACAGAATCCACAATGAAGCGAGCGAGTGCAATTCAGCACTACAACGCATCCGTGGATACGCTTGAGCTATTCTGCGCCAATTGATATGCATGAGTGCTCTAAATAGTTGCATTACGATATTTCGAGGGCATCAGTGCTGCTCGACTAGATGAAGTCGAGTGAAGCTGGCTGTTCTAAAAGTTCATTCATTCGTGTCTCAGCCAAAGTCTTGTATCAAAAACTCATTATGCACTCGCCGAGGTCAGAACTCGGCCTCGGACCCCTCTTCAGACTCGGAG
The DNA here is from genome assembly GCA_023334415.1 of Phytopythium chamaehyphon. Classification (NCBI taxonomy): domain Eukaryota; phylum Oomycota; class Peronosporomycetes; order Pythiales; family Pythiaceae; genus Phytopythium; species Phytopythium chamaehyphon. The sequence goes on along the minus strand of JAASGX010000286.1, from coordinate 17,397 downwards.
CCGCTTGCTTCCGACTCGTCTGGCTCATCTTGCGCCTCTTCCTCATCTTCCTCCTCCTTGCCAAATCCGCCCACGACATCGTCACCAGCTTCGACGACAGGAGGTGGAGCGTACGACACGGCGTGCGCCGACGAACGTCGTGGCCGAATGTCATCCGTGATGATAAGACTCGTATCAATGTCTTCCAGTTCCTTGTCTCTTGCTCGCTTCTTTTTGGCGGCAGCGACATCACGTGAGCTCGGGTATGGCCCCGTGAACCGAATGCCTGCCTCCGCGAGTCGTTCTCGGAGAATCTCTTCGGCTTCATCTGTCGACGATGCACCTTTGAGGGCCTTGTACACACGGGGACTGAACAAAGTGCACGGCAGTTGTAAGTTTTCACCAAATAGGAAATCACCTCTTGCTTCGAAACGTACTTGAGGGCTCCAGCAGCACGGCCTAGCTCCTTGAGTGCTGCCAGTCCAGCAGGGTCTTGGCTTTTAGGCGTTTTAGTTTTGGTCTTGGCTGCCGTCGAAGTCGTCTTGCTACTCGATGCCTTGGGCGTTGACCTCTTCACCTCTGTTGTCTTCTGCAACAGCGCAGAGCGTTAGCATCAAAGTCCATCGCGATAAGCAATTGCAGTCCATACCGAAGTCTTTCTCCTCTTGGCAGGCGCTTCTTCCGAGTCAGACCCTTCTTGACCAGTTTCAAACTCTGCCTCCTCATCGCTTTCGCCTTCGTCGCTCTCATCCGACACCATGATCCGAGACCTCTTCGGTAGCGGCGTCGCTCTCGCGCTCCGGCCTCGAGCACGCGGCAGCTCTTCCTCCTCCTCCCCGCTCTCCTCCACCGCGCTAGCAGGTTCCTCCTCCTCCTCCTCCGCTTCCTCTTTGTAGTCGTGGCACAGCACCACCAACTCCATGCCCTTTTGCTTGATGAGCTTCTTCCACTGCGCGCTGAACTCCGACCTGTCGGCTTGAAACACCTCAGCGAGCTTGTCCACCAGGACGCGGACTGTGACCTCGCCGAAGCTCATGAGCGGCAGAAAGCCGCGCAGCGCCGTGTCGATCTCTTCAGCCGTCACCTCCGCCATCCTCTTGAGTCAGGGTCTGCAGCCTGCAGCGCTCTCGGCCGTCTACCGTGACGGTCCGTGAGGAGTGAGTGGGTCGGTCGGCTACTTGGCAAGCTCAGCACAAGAGGATGGTCAACGATTTGGCGCGCTTTTCAACCAAGTTTGGAGGTAATTGGGAGAAATGATACATCGAATCTGCACAATGTATCTACTGCCGCAGTTTCATGTTGAAGTGGCACATGCGAGACGCACGCTGCAATCAGCCTTAGCTAGCAGTTGCCTTAGAATTATCGCATACTGACACTAGTAGAGCTACCAGAGATTCTTGGCATGCTTGACGGATTTCAAGTTCGGTACCAGCCAGCTCGGCTGTTTTACTTGGCAAATAAGCTGTGGCTCGAAGTGCTAGCACTTCAGCACGGCTGTTATGATATGGTTGTGGTTCGTTCGCGTTCGACACAACACCAACATCCGGGACAGAATCGCTTTCTCGAATATTGATCTCAGCTTTCAACAACTTGGTGCCTTGATTGTTGACAACGACAGATTCGACAATCGTGCCCACGCACTTCAAAACTTCATGATAGTTATCAATCTTGGCGGATTCCACAAAGACAGCAGGACTGTCCGATCCAACTGCACCGCTACCAGTCCTTTCAAGAGGTTGCTTTTCACTGCGCCTGAACAGGGACGATATTCTAACATTTGATAATTGGGCCGCGTTGTTTGATTTCTCAATTGCATCATGGACAGGAAGCGCGCCGCTTTCAGGTGGGTCACAACGCAATGGATCCACTTCGTCGGGTTGAGCAAAATCTCCATCTTGCTCCACGGAATCGAAATCAATTTCGCTGGGCTTCTCAAGTTCGCAGGTTAGGTCAATATGTTGAGTGTCTTGAGGAAGGTTGCTGTTGTTTTTCGTAGTTGTTAGGGACAAGGAAACAGCGACCGCGCAATCGACGATGGATTCTAATACGTCAGAGATAGCTACTGGAATAGTTTTCCCTACGGCAGGATTTTGACGTAAGACCATGGCTTGGTCTTCGCTCTTGATCTCAATCGAAGCTGAATCGTGCAGCTGTAAATCATCGCATACATCCGCAACAGAATTTGTATATTCTAGGGAATGCTTGTTGCTGTGATTTGCGCTGCCAAGCAAGTGGATCTCTGCTTCTGCATCTGGATTTGGTATTAAAAGAAGTGCATAATCCAAAATGAATGCCAGAACGTCAGCAGCGGCACTGGCTGCCGTTGTTTCTATCGAGGAATTCGCAGTGAATACTGTTGCGTTCAACGCAGTTTCAGAGACGTCAGTCTGAGGATGGGTGCCTAACAGTGGCTCTTCCACTTCCTTCTTTACAGGCAATGTCATTACGATGCTCTCTACCCAAAGCACGACGAGATAATTAATGTATTGATAAGTTTCCAGGGAATATGCGCGGGCTGCAATACTCAATTCGTCTTCTCGCTTCATTATTGCACGTTCGTCCTCTAGCATTTTGGAGATTATCTGATGGCGTAGCTGTTCTCGGCGATGCCGGCTTTGTTCGTATCCGTTTTGTTTACAGAGAAGCTTGGATAGAACGTCCTCGTCCATTATAAGTGGGAGCTCTCGCTCTCGTACTTTCAACTCAAGATGCTGGTTGGTGTGCATCTCTCTCCATTTACTACGAATGTCAATCTCTTTTTGCAACTGCTTCCTCTTGACGATTGTGTGACCCCATCGAACATGCCGCTGCTTGGGCAATTCACATCGACGAAAAATGCGAATTGCAAATGGCTTGACTGTTTTTCCATCAAAAATAAATGGAGCTCCACACTCGTATGTCTCTACGTACACATACCTACGAGCTACAAACTCTCTCACTCGCTCCCACTCCCACCATAACTCCGAAGTCAATGCAAGATTTTTGTTGCTACAAGCATTCATATCACCACCAGATACAGTTATCCACAACGCTCCAGGTCGTAGACACCTCGTGATTTCTTGTAGCGCAAGTAACAACCTATCTTCTTGAGAGCTACCATCTGAGTACGCAATCCGGTCGAGAGTCGCTTTGCAGAATATGCAGTCAAAGAAAGTGTCGGAAAATGCCAAGTCAGTCACCTCCATTTCCAGAAACTGTACGAACTCGCGTAGCTCTGTTGCCTCTCGCTGCTGGTGGACAATCAATTCAACCGATGTATCGATACCGTATACATTGTTGTAGCCGCAAAACACCAGCTCTCGGCAAATTTTGGATGTTCCACAACCAACGTCGAGGATCGCCTCATCTCGACAAGGAACATACTCGTGAAAAATGTTTCGGAGAACTTCAAATCCAACGTAAATGTCCTTAGAAACAATAATCCGAGGTGGAGATGTGGTGGCTAAACCATTTACGCACGACTTGAGGCTGTCAATACCGAGCATCTCTCCGTCTTCTGAGCCTTCATCGCCATCGCTGCCAGCCATAAGCTCAATTCGCTCGGATGAAGCCAAAGACGAAAGCACATCGGGAGTAACATAAGTGCTTGGCTGCCAGTGCACAAACCCCTCGTCTCGGCCTGTGTTATATGGTGCGTGGTATGACCGAGGGTCAGTGACAATAGGACACGGCACGTTGTCAATACCGACTGCTTGACAAGGAAGTCGAGCCTTCGACTGAGCCATTCTCGGTGATGACGAGGAGAGAGAGCTCAAAGAACTCAAGGAACTCAGTGAGCTCAGCGAACTAATGTCACCAAGCGCATGAGCTTCGAGGCCTTTAGCGCTGCCACTGCAGCTGGAAATACTGCCATCGAGATCGAGGTCAAGGTTGGTTTCTGTGGCTGTTGCGAAGTCGTCGCGCCGTGACGAGTGCCTGGAGCTGGTATCGGCTCCAATACTTGAGACGCTGTCAGATGGTGCACGCGATGCAGTGGACGACTTGGAGACCGCCGAAAGAGACGACACAGACACGTCGCGTTGCTCTGCCAGCAACAAGCCGTCTTGCCGTTCGTCCTGGAAAGCTGACTCATCCTCAATAAGCTCAAAGTTGCTGAGCGACAGCCGTGCCAGAGCAAGTTCTTCCTGGTTGTCCAGGTGGCCCTCCGGCAGCTGTTTAGTCGCAGCAGCAGCGCCTTTGGGCCCGCAATCGAGGCGCTGGCGCTCGTCAAGCTGGTTGTTTTGGTCCATTGTTGACAGTTTGTCAGCAGCTTCAAGAAGGCCGCCAGCTATGTTGATCCTACTATAGCGCGACTGAAGAAGAGCCGAAGAAGAACGTCAGCAGTCAGCACGAAGATGTCGGAGCTAGCGGCGGAGCCGCTGGTGCCGCCCGCGCGGCCGCAGCAGCTGACGGCCGCGTTCCTGACGCAGGCGCTGCGCCCGCTGCTCCCCGGTCGGTCGGTGGCGTCGTTCGAGTGGGCGCCGATGGAGGTGGGCGTCATCTCGGAGGTTGTCTCCATCTCAGTGGCGCTGCGGGTCGACTCCACCAGCGACAGCGACAGCGACCAGGGCGGCAGCACCGAGATCCGGCGCCTGGTGGGCAAGTTCCTGCGGCCGGAGTTCCCTTTCGAGCGCATGTTCGCGGTCGAGGCGGCCTTCTACCGGCGCTTCCTGCCCGCGGCCGCCAAGTTCCCGTTCGAGACGCCCGCCGCCGCCTTCCTCTCGCCGACGCTCATCCTGCTCGAGCGCGTCGAGCGCGTCGAGACCTTCGCCTGCGTCGCCGGCTGCCCCGCCGGCCGCGTCCAGCAGCTCGTGCACAAGCTCGCGCAGATGCACGCGCGCTTCTGGGACACCGACTGCTCGGCGCTCGCGACTTCGGCGGGCATCGGCAGCGAGCTCAGTGGCGCCGCCAAGAGGGCGCAGTTCCCGGACTGCTGGGCCTCGTTCCTCGCAGACGTGCCGCTCTCGGGGCAGGACCGCGCCCGCGTGGCCGCCTTGTGCCGCAGACTGAGCGCCGACCCCGAGCGGCTTGAGCGCGTGCACGAGCTGGTGGCCGACGGCCCACTGACGCTCATCCACGGTGACTTCCACGTCGCCAACACGCTCTTCCCGGCCGGCGGAGACGCCGACGCCGACCAGGTGTGGCTGCTCGATTGGGCGACGTGCGGCCGCGGGAACCCCATGCGCGACCTCGCCTTCTTCTTCATCGTGAGCGTGAGCTCCCGAGACCGCCGCGCGCACGAGGCGGCCGCGCTCGAGACGTACCACCACACTATGGTGACCGAGGGCCGCGCGCAGCTCTCGCTGGACGACTGGCGGCGGCTCTACCGCGTGTGCGTGCTCAACCAGTTCCTCATCCTCGTCGTGTACGACAACCTGAGCAAGCACCTGGCGTCCAGCGCCAAGACCGACAAGCTGCGCGCCGAGCTGCACGCGCACTTCACCGAGGTCAACGTGCGCGCGTGCCTGGCCGTGCTCGACAGCTTCGAGGCCGGCGACCTGCTCGATGAGCTCTAGCTCCAGCGCGTTGACACGCAGCTCCCATCGCCGGCTGAGCAATGGTCGCCAGGCCGCGAGTCACCAGCATCGGATCCGCTGCACTGCATAGAGCGCCCATCAGCCGAGGGATCTTCGTGGATACATCACGTGCGGGGCCACGGGCCAGAGAGCTGCAACTTGCAGCCGGATGATGAACTGCTGCGATTATGAACGGATAGCATACACGCAACACGTTGCACGGCGTGCAGTCATCGGCTCATGCTGTGGTGAGACACTGAGCGTGGCTCCTCTGCAACGCATGCCAGTCAAGCAAATGGCTACATACAAACGGCAAGTCAGCGTGTCACCGATCCGAAAATTAGCGGTACCACACGTCCGCAGCCTTCGTTTTCCAAGTCGGGTCCTGGGATTACTCCTGTGAAAAACCTCAAACTCGAGGCCGAGCACAGAATCCCAGGCGTGATCCACACCACTCCAGGCGGGGGGGGCTGCACGTCACCTTCATATTCCAAAAAGCACGCGCCGCCGGGAAAGGCCGAGGGAGCGAGGGAAGGAAGCCCGCGTTTCTCTCTGCACCGCCAGCGCCGCCGCCAGCCACTCCGCCAGTCGCGCCCCAGCGAAGCCGCAGCCGCAGCCGGCCGAGCCCGCCGGCCTCCCAGCCCCCCGGCAGCGCGAGACGTAGCGACCATGGCGCGCTCCGTGCCCAAGCCCAACGCCTTTCTGGACGGCCTGCTGGTCGCGCTGCTCTTCGCCGAGATGGGCCTGATCGTGCACACGCTGTGGGACGACCGGCAGATGCTCTACATCCTCGTGGGCATGATCGTCGTGGTCACCGTCGCCGTCAAGGCCACCAAGGTCTCGTTCGCGGTCACGGGCGGGTGGTTCTCGCGCACCTTCCTGCAGCACCTGGGCGACCCGCTCAAGAAGGCCGTGACCATGAAGAAGTGGTGCGACCAGTCCTGGCAACTCGCCATCCACGTCTTCATGACTGTTTTCGAGCTCTACGTGCTCCAGGACGAACCCTGGTGGGAGCAGACCACGTCGAGTACGTGCTTGATTATGCTGCCATTGACGCTTACCTTTGACGCTCACAATTGTGGCTACTGCAGTGTGGAACCACAACGAGACCGCCGTCTTTCCCACGCAAAAGTTCTCTACCAAGCTCCTGTACATTACGCAGCTGGTACGTGCAATGCTGTTATGGCGCGAAGTCCCATGGCCTTTGTTTGCTGATCTTCAATGGTGTGGTTTCTGTAGGCTATCTGGATCTACACGGCCTTCTCATGCAAGTTCGTTGAGGAAATTCGCAAGGACTACCTTGTCATGATGACCCACCACGTGGTCACAATCGCGCTCGTAACGTGGTCGTACGCAATTGGCTTCCTCCCTGTCGGTGTAGTGGTTCTCATCCTCCACGACTTCACGGACATACCGCTTGACATGCTCAAGATGGCCAACTACCTCAAGCTGGAGGGTGTGCGCGGTCTCTTTGCAAGCGAAATCATGTTTGTCATCACCATTGTGAACTGGTTCTACTTCCGCATCTACCTCTATCCGGTCAAGATTTTGTACTCGACGGCTGTGGAGTTGCGCGAGGCATCAATGTCGATGGAGGACGCACACGACTGGACGAACCTGTTCCCGAACCCGGGCCCGCCGTCGTGGTTCCTGTTCAACGTGCTACTCGCGACGCTCTACCTGCTGCACATCTGGTGGGGCTTCTTGCTCATCCGCGTTCTCTACGGTGTGCTGACCAAGGGTCCGCATGAGACGGGCAAGGACGAATACGAGGGCACGTCATCTGACTCGGACAACGAAAACATCAAGGAGGACTAGACATCGCGTCAAAACACTTTGAGAGTCGCATGTCTGACTGCGAGCTCGAATGACTGAGTCGCGCACCAACCGTTAGTTTCAATCAAATGCATTGCTCATGAGACGCTACATGTAGTGGTTGGTTGATTTCCTGCTATTGAATTCAAAACAGCACCCAGGACATAACAGACGAGCCCTGGTTGAGCGCTGTTTTTGCTCTCAATCGGTCGGTCCTAATAACAACAAGTGGGTCGATTCATAAAAGAAAAAGCGCGATTGAGCACTTGGTACCGCGATAGATCAATCGGAGGATCTGAATTGCTGAAAGTCGAACAGCAAGCTATCGAGGGGGTAACATTATGCTCAACTCGACTTCCATAACACTCCATCAAACCAATCGATTGCTTGATTGGTGCCGATGCTTAGATTTCAGCAACAACTACGCTATGCGAACTTCACAAGTCGTTACAGTCTTTGGTGGTAGCTCAATCACCAAGCGATTCGAAGCGGACGTATAGTCAACGTGCGAGCGTTCGTAGAAGCGATTCGAATCGCTCGACTCAGTTGTCCAGCACTCCGCACTTGGATCAACGACTTCAAACGGTGCCAAGTCGAATTCAACAATATCTTGTTTCAATTCAGCGTTGATCGCGACCACAACAAGCACAAAACGCTCACGATCAATTGCCGCAACTGTCCTTCGAAAGTCATTCGTCGCCAGAATCTGCATTCCTGGTCGAATGTGGCGCGAGAACTGCGCTAGCACGTAATACTTGTTGTTGAAACCTTGGACGAGCTGTGCTTTGGGGTCTGCTCGGACAAGACCCCAACCTTCACCGTCCAGTGCTTGCCAGTACACAAACGCAGACACTCGCATCTCATTAATGTCGAGCGCAACCGACTGCGCTAGCGTCAACCCTGATGCGTCATTCTCACCGTACTCCGAGTTCCACAGCTTCTTGTTATGAGCCATCGCAAGCGCGTGAAGAGGAGCGCGAAAGGGTCCACGGTAAGGCTGCACTCCGCCTTGATACCCGTGCGTGTTGACCTTCGCGATCGCGTCCAGAGAGCCCGGCGACGACACAAATTGCACTAACGATTCGTATGCTAGGCTAGGCGAATTTTCGTCCGATGCGGACACCCCAACGAGATTCAGGGATAGCTCGTCAAGATACTGACGAAGATATTGGACGACACGCTCCTGGACACTGATCGAGAAATGACAACCCTCTTGAGTATCCGGGTAGGTCCACCATTTGCTGCTGGGCTCATTGAAAGGCTCGACGAAATGGAAGCTGATGCCCCACCGCTTCTTGAACTCGGCTACAGTCGTAGCCATGAACCAAGCGAATGTGCGTTCGTGTGAAGACGGAAGATTGTCAAGTGTGCCAGTCTCAGCCCCGGCAGTCGCCAAATTCCGAGTCATCCACCATGGCGGCGAGTTGGAGAACGCCTCGAACGTCGTCGCTCCTCTTGCCATGGCTAGCAGCAGCGCTTGTCGCTGATTCGCGTCTACCGTCCAGTTCCAGCTGGTCGAGTCTGGGTCAGCGCTATGAGGATCCTGCCAAAACGTTTCGATAGCTTTGAATTCCGGCATGGCGACTGACTCGTTCATCGATACGAGCTGTCCACGCTCATCTCGAAACGTTCGAGAGCCTGAACCGCCAAAGTTGTACCGCGCAATGGTCATGCCGAGTCCCGGAATGCTCGAGGTAGCCTCGTTCTCGAGTGTTACGGACTCGTTGAGCGTGAAAAGCGCGTCTGCCAAATCGTCTCGAGCGCCAAAGACGTTTGCCCACCAGCACAGCGACGTTCCCCAGCCCTCCCATTCCGACACAAGCGTCGACTCTCGATGAACAATCACAACGCGCGCGTCAGCAGTGCCCAACAGCAAGACAGTCGCCACCACAAGTGATAGCAGCATCTTGGTGCGGGCGCTTGGGAATCCACCTCTGTGAGAATGGTGCGTTGGCAAGTCAATGACAACTGCGCGGGGTGTACACTCATCGACAAGCAGGAACCAGACAAACACTCTAGCAAGATGTTCAAGCTGCCAAAGCCACTGTCGCTGGTACATCAACGTCTGCTATTCTTTCATTCACATCCTGCCCACGCGCTCGTTCGTTTGAGCACTGCACCTGTAGTATTTGACTCACTTCAAGCGGAAACCGAGAGCCTCGCTGAGCTGGTCCGACAAGCCCATATCCGCCGTGCGCACAGTCACGTCCAAGAAGCCACCGCTGCGGATCTTGATGTGGATAAGTGCAACGTGCTCGGAGTTCGCCAATCGACATGCCGCGATAGCCTCGTTCGCTGTTGCGGTGAAAATGGCGTTGTTAGTAAGGTGGCATCTCACATCAATCAACTAGCATCTCGACGTACTCGCTTGGATGGCCTCCACCGTGTGAACGGCGAACTGGTGCATGCGGCTCATAAAGTCCTCGAGCGACCGCACCGAGCTGGGGTTGACCTTGCTCTTCTTCTCGCATGGGCACGAGCCCCAGCGCATACCAAAGTCCTGGGTCGTGATCTGCCAAGGCTCAAGCGTTCGGCCATTGTACTGGAATGGGGCGTCTCCATGGCTCATCATACTGCTGGAGCTCTTGCTCATATCTGTAAAGAGAGCAATTAGATGGCGCCGATTTAGCTAAGCACAATCCGGTCGCAGATATCGACTCCACGTACCATTGAGACTTGCACTCAAACCAGCCATGCCGAACGGATCCAGAGACATGGACGGTGCCGGAGGCGTAGGCTGTGCCGAAGGAGCTGCGACGGGAGCAGGAGCAGCAGGCATCGGAGCCAGAGGCGCGCTCATACCAAAGGGGTCCAGAGAAGCCGCAGGAACCGGTGCAGGCGCGTACTGCTGCTGTTGTTGTTGTTGCTGCTGCTGCTGCTGCTGCTGCTGCGGGGCTGGAGCAGGCGCAGAGTCGAAGATATCCAGCAAATCAACTTCAACGCGAGCCTGCTGCACAGGAGCAGGAGCTGGAGCATGCTCCATAGGCTGCTGCTGCTGCTGCTGCTGCTGCACGTCGTTGCGTCCTGATGTCCGGCGTGAGGACGCACGGCTTCCTGTTGTCCGTCGGCCAGTGACGGATGACTGGCGAGAGCTGTTGCTGGACGTTCGACGAGCAGCAATCGGGCCAGTAGGGGCACCAGGAATGCCGCCGAAGAGAGCCGACGCAAGAATCTGGCGTTCGTCAGCATGACTCTCTCCATCATCTTCTTCGTCCTGGTAACCTCCACCGTTATTGTTGTAGTCGGCAGGAGGCTGACCGTACCCAGGAGCACCGCCATAGCCACCAGCATTAGGAGCACCGCCATACCCGCCAGCATTAGGAGCGCCGCCTTGGTTGTACGGATCACCATATCCGCCAGGCGCACCTCCATTGGGATTGGCAGGAGGCTCAGCAGAGTTGAGACCCGTAGGCCCCCAAACGTTCTTAACGACGCCACGCTTGGGGCCAGCGAACCCCGTCGGGTCGGGGCCACCACCCATTCCTGAAGGACCAGCGCCGCTATTCCAGGCCCCATTGGCACCCGGAGCAGCACCGCCGTACTGGTTCCCACCAGGACCACCGCTGTTGCCACCCCACTTGTTCGAGGCGCCACCCATCCCGCCACCCATGGCCATAGGGTCTGTTGGCGGGAGGCGCACAGAGTACGGGATCTCAGGCTTCTTGTACGCTTCAAAGTTGAGACGGTTAGCGTTCGAGTTGTTGCGATCATCGTATCCATCTTCGTCATCCGAATCCTCCGGAGGATCGTATCGCGGCGCACCCCGAGCAGCAGCCTGCTCAACAAAGGCAGACAGAAATCCGAGGTTCGGGTCCACATCGATGTCTTCACAACTTGCGTCTTCAGGGAATACATCGGCCATAAGTCCAAAGTTCTTCGTCAGCGCAAGATACTCAAAACAACGTTGCTGCAGATCCGTGCTGCGGCTAGTCTTGTACTTGTGCATCATCGCGTCCGCAATCTCAATCGTGCGGCCCATTTGCGCAGTGATCTTGGTCACAGCTGAGAGAACGTAACCTCGGGTCGTATCCTCCTGGCTAAACGGACGATCGACAAGCTCACACAGTCGCTCACAGATCTCATCCAGCGCCATAGTTTCGGATAGGTAGCCGTACTCGCCCAGCACCCATGCCATGGTACACACAAGGATGTCCGGGAGAACAGGCTTCTCAAGCAGATCAAGGTACGTGTCGACTGCATCGCGGCGCAGCTCCATGTCCTGGTCTTCATCCTCACCGCTTCCCTCGGCGATAAGCCGAAGCAAGTTATGTGCGACCTCCGGACGCACGAGGTCGCCGCCAAGTTCGAACACGTTCGTCATCGTCTGGATGTACCAGGCGTTGCTGGGCGCGTAGCGCTCAGCACACTGTGTGATACGGCTCACAAGTTCCGTGCGGAGGAAGACGTCCGTAGCCTCACGCAGGAATTGCGTCAGCTTGTCGGAGATGAACTCCACGTTCACGGGGTTCGTCATGCGGTACAACAAGTCCAGCGTCTTGCGCTTCAACGTCTCATCCGGGTCCTCAAGGCAGTCAATGACAGCCATCTGATGCGCCGCTGCGTAGCGTGGATGATCTTTGACAATAGCAGCAAGACCCGTGACACCAAGATACTTCAGGTTGTGATTGTCACTGCTGATAAAGCGCGAGATGCTGGCGGCAGCGGCGTCCAGTAGAGTGCTGTTCGGGTAGATAGTCGTGACCGTGCGGACACACTCGTAGATGATGGCGTAGCCGACGTTGATGCCAGTGTCGGCGCGGCGCATGACGTCGTGCAGTACCTCGTACATGCCCTCGCTGGTCTGCTGGTCCGCCTGGCCAAGCAGCGCCAGGATATTGAGCAGGCGGATCTGGATCCAGGGCGCGGGGATGCGGTGGTAATCGAACTCGCGCGGCAGGCGGTGCTCCGTGATCTGCTTGAGAATGGAGACGAACGAGGGCACGAGGTCCTTGTAATCGCCTGGGTTGGCTTCGGCCAGGTCGTGCAACAGACAGAGCGTGGCGCCCATGACGCTCGGGTCGCGGTCACACAGCGCGCGGCGCAGCGCGTCGCCCGTGTCCGAGACTGAGTCCGGGTTGAGCTGGTGGAAGCGGTGGAGCGACATGACGGCCTTCTTGCGCACGAGCTCGGCGTCGTGGCGCAGCAGGTCGAGGATCATGGGCTGGACGGCCGGGATCATCTCGACCGTGAGCAGCTTGCAGACGGCCATGAGCGCGGCGCAGACCTCGAGGTGGTTGGAGGACTGGAGGTCTCGCTGCAGCTGGTTGATGATCATGAAGCGGAACTCGTGCGTGGGCGAGAGCACGAGGCTGCACGTGAGGTACCCCACGCGCTTCTGCAGCAGGTTGGTGGACGCCGTCATCTCGACGGCCTTGATGTACCCGAAGGCGGCGTCGTGGCCCAGCATCTCGACGTACAGCAGGCGGATAAGGAACTCCTTCTTCTTCTTGTTGGTCTGGCTGGACGACCCGCCGCCGCTCGTGGCCGTCACCTCGCTCAGCTTGCGCTTCAGCTGCGCCACCTCATGGATGATGATGCGGTCCTCCTCCTGCTTCGACTTGCTCTCACCGATCGACTTGACCAGCTCGAAGAACTCCTTCGACAGGTGCCCGCCCGACATGGTGCCCAGCCGAGAGCTTTCCCTTCTGTGCCACGTGCTCAAAAGCTCAAGCTCTCGAGGCGAGGGGGAAGCGTGCTATTCGACCAGGACGACTTGTATGATATTGTAGTGACTTAAAGCAAAGATTTTACTCAACAACATATTTTGTACTGGTCGATTAGCAATATAGCAGCCTGGGATACGGAATACAGCGGTGCCGATGCCGCTGCGTGGGATTGCTGCTGGAGCCCACTGAGCGATGGCGTCGGGGGCGTCGCTGACGGACGACACGATCCGCAGGTACGGCGCGAGCCGCAACTTCATACCGTCGGTGCGTCCAATGCGCCAGTCTTGCTGGCTTGGGAGCGCGTGGAGCGGCGCGGGCTGACGCGCGGCGGCCGCACAGGAGGAGGAGGACCAGGGCAATGTCGTGGTCACGGCGCTCGACTTCCACCGGCAGGGAGATCTTTGCGTCGCGGCGCGCAACGACGGCGTGCTCTCGCTCGTCAACTGCATCAGCGGAACGTACGAAAACCCGTGGGCGCAGGTGTGAAGTGGCACGAGCACTGACGACGGGCGGACAGGATCTCCAAGACCATCTTCACGCGGCGCTACGGCGTGGAGCTCGTCAAGTTCACGCACCACCCGGACTGCGTCATCTTCTCGTCGCTCAACGAGGTCAACGACCGTGCGTGCCGCTCTGCGCCGTGGGTTTGCTAACAGAACAGGCCGACTTACTCACGTCGATGGCTGCCAGACCGCATCCGCTACCACTCGTTCTTCGACAACACGTTTCTTCGCTACTACATTGGGCACACGGGGCGCGTGACGTCGCTCATGATGCACCCGACGGCAGACGAGTTCATGTCGGCATCTCTCGACGGCACCGTCCGTCTGTGGGATATTCGCACCTCCGAGTGCTCGGTAGGCGCTCCCTACTGTTCGTGAGTTTTTGAGTTTGCCTGACACTTTGATTTTGTTGGCCAGGCGCAAATTCGCATGGATCACATGCCGGTGGCTCAAGTGTGCGCCTCGTACGACCAGGAAGGAGTGGTGTTCGGCGTCTACTCGGACGACCACCTCATCCGCATGTACGACGCGCGCAACTACCAGGAAGGCCCGTTCGCCAAGTTCTCGCTGTACGACCAGTCCATCCTGACTGCGATGAACCCGTTCCTTGCCGAGCTGAAGATGCCAAGTCTAGACGCGAAGCGCCTGCACGCGCTCGACATCAAGTTCAGCCCGGACGGCAACAGCTTGCTCGTGCCGACGAACCGTGGCGCCTTTCTGCAGCTCGACGCCTTTGAGGGGCAGCTGATGCATTTGCTGACGCAGCACGTGCAGCCGCAGTTCCAAGGCGAGGCCAAGCTCGGGTGCTGCTACTCTCCAGACGGCGCGTACGTCGCCACAGGGTCCGAGGACGGCCGGATATTCGTCTACCGCACCGCCACAGGTGAGCTGGTGCACACGTTCCCCCAGGGCCACGCCGGTCCCGTCTTGGACGTGCAGTGGAACCCGCAGCGACACTTGTTAGCCAGCGCCGGTGGCAACTCGACCGTGTTGTGGGCTTCTGCCTGAGATGTTGGACAGGAGGCTCGATAGACTTTTTTAGGCTGGACGACAGGCTCGGCACATATCGCGGCTCAACCTGGCGACCAACGCTACAAAGCGAGCCGTGCTGCCTTTGCAGCCGATGATGGCAGAGGTTCTTTAGCTTTTGACGCTGGCGAGTGCAATGCAATCCATAGGGTGCACATGCGCTGTGAGTAACACCGAGACTGTGTTTACGCTTGTCAAGCTCCATGACAATGGAACGCTGGCATTCGCTTTGGCCAGATGTCCCAGGCGTTCCATCCGGCAGAAGCGCTTGCCACTGGCAAGGCAAGTTGCCACCGCTTGAAGGCAAGCGGCTCCGATTCGCACGCATTATACACCGCCTACGCCCTAGCCCAGCGCCGGGCTTCTCAGTGAGTCTCAACTCTCGCTTTTCCTCTCTCTGCCTCGGTATCGCTTCCTGCGAGTCCGCGCCATTTGGAAACCCGCCGCTGGAACAGCGACGCCGTCGCCTCGACGTCGACAGCGACACCTTCTGCCGCTTGCAACCCACCGAGCGGCTCGCTTCAACCGCGTACCGTACGTGCAATCGGGCACTGGCGCCGGCCTCTACAGCGCGGGTCTCTGGCGGCGGGGAAAGCCGCGGAGATGCATCAGCGAGCGCGGCGGCGGCCACTATGCCACTCGCATCCTGTGGCTTGCATCTCGCTCATCGCGAGAGTGGCACGGCGCCTGAGAAGCCAGTCCGCCGGGCCGGGTTGCCGTTCTGACTAGTTTCGGTGCCCACGAGCTAACCAACCCGCTTGCCTTGCTTAATGAAAACAGGTGAAACGCAGCGGGTGGGCCCGCGAACCATGTCGACGCTGCCGGCCCAGCGGGTCCTGGCCCGCGCCATCTCCTTGCCCCGTCACCAGCTCCTCGGTCATCATGAGCTCGGCGATGGCTGCCTCTCTTCCGCCCCGAAGGCTCGGGAGGAGGATGCGCCGCCACGATCACCGCTCTCTGGCGCCGCGCAGGGCCGCGGCGGGCTCCACTATGGCGCGCTCGTGCTCGTCGTGGCGCTCGCCTCAGTCGAGGATCCCCACAGCGCCGCGCAGCCCGCCGTTGTCGACCTGCGCGTCCAGCTGCCGCGGTCCCCGGGCCTCCAGCTTGCCTTCGGAGCGACCACCGCCGCCATCGCCGCCATGATGCCGCTGCAGATCGAGCGCACGGCCGCGCTCAGCGGCCTCGCGTCGCCGCTCATCGTGCTCCAGTTCCCGGGCTTCCGCCTGTCGCTGCTCTCAGACCAGCAGCGCACGCAGCTCCGCGCGCTCTCGGGCCGCGCGCTTCGCCACCTGGCAGTCGTCGCAACCGTCTGCGGCTTCTACGCGTTCGGCCTGCGCCTCATCGCGCTGTGCTCCGCCGTGTTCGTGCACGCCGCCGTGTTCGCGCTCGTCACCTTCTCCACCTTCATGTCGTGCGCCATGCTCGCCATGGACGCCAACAAGAACGCGCGCCTCGCCAGGAAGCGCGCCAAGCACGCCTCGCTGCACTCACAGCAGTCGTCGCGCCGCCGATCGCGCCTGCCGTCGCTGACGCCGACGGGTGACCCCGCCGTCGTGTCCAAGCGCCAGCGCATGGGCTACGCCTTCTTCGACGGCGTCGAGGACCTTGGCGTCGTCAAGGGACGGCGCTTCGAGCGTAGCGAGAGCAGCGACAGCACGTGCTCCGAATCTAGCACTTCGTCGAGCATGAGCGCGTCCAGCATGCCCGAGTCGCCATCGAGCCTCCCGCTCATTGGCCGGCGCGTCGCCGACCAGCTCAAGCAACCCAACCCGTCCATGAACGTTGTCTATGGTGACCGTCGACGCCGCTCGAAGGCCTCCCTTGCGGACGCCAAGATCCGTGTTGGCAAGGCGCATACGCAGCAAATGCCGGGAGCAAAGAAGCCGCAGGACATTTACGTCGTGCGAGTGGACTGTACGTCCCCGGAGCAGCCGTCGCCATCAAGCAAAAAGCAGGAGAAGCACATGAACCCTACTGTGATGTGGGATATTACTGCGACGTTCGGCGAGTTCCAGAGACTGGAGCGTGAGCTGAAGAAGGAAGTCAAGGCTAAGAATATTGAGGCGGCCAAGGTCCCACACTTATCGAGCGGAGCAGTGCTTTTTGTTCAGCGCGAGCTGGACGAGCACGTTCTCCACGCCCGTCGCCAAAAGATTCAGGCTTTTATTGATGCTGTCCGTTCTAACAGTGCGCTCGCCTCCACCGATGCAATGCGCAAGTTTTGCCAAGCCTACTAAGCATCACGGGTTGCTTTCCTTATGTCCCAGTGTCGTCCCCCGTGCATTTGAGTGAACCGTCGTGAAAAGGGCCGTCTTTGGCCCACCCCAGCTCCTCGTGATGTCGAGGCCATTTCCCCACACTTTATCCAGCCGATGTGGAGGCTGGAAAAGTTATGAATGATCGACCAGCTACTGTTGAGCTGATCGCCTCCTGTGAGAAGACGATTGCAGTCTTCGAGTGGAAACACAGGAGTTCTATACCAAGCGAAGGCTTGTCCTAAGACCAAACACTAAAATCGTCTCAGCGGAGTGAACGCTCGACGATGGCTTCTTGAACGATGGGGATTCTTTATTCTTCGTGCTTGATCTCAAGCGAGTGCAGCTTGAACAGCCGAAGGCCAACAGAATCTTCACCGTAGAGGCATGAAGCCCAAACTATCTATGGGCCAGGACTTGTGCTGAATGAAGGCGCAGCGTATCAATCGTGGCTCGGTGTTTGAAGAGCCACAATTGTCCAATGTCCAGCCCCCATGTTTTTCTACCTATTCGGACGGAGAGTAGTGTAAATGTACCAGCGTCTTAGGGCGAGCGTGAAGACCGGAAAGTGAGAGAGAGAACGAGAGTTGAGAGAGAGAGATAGGGAGAAATGGCTGCACATTGCGCCTGAAATGCACTGTATCCTCGCTTGATT
>JAASGX010000285.1:0-28658 GCA_023334415.1 Phytopythium chamaehyphon | reverse complement strand
TGGCGGTGCTGTCCGACTCGGTCTCGCAGGCGCTCAACCTCCCGCTCGGCCGCATCTCGATTCACCTGGAGGACGTCGCGGCGTCCAACTGGGGCATGAACGGCAAGACGATGGGCTGAGCTGCGAGTTGCCGAGCCCAACTCAGCAGCGAAGGCGCGAGTATGAGACTTTCATGAATCTCCGCCGTTGATACACATTGCATTACTTCTTGAGCTCAAAATCATTTTGCCATTCGATCGCCCAAGGGCACCAGATCTGGCTGCGATGACACAAGTGAGTCGTTGAGGTCTTGAACATCAGGATTGCTCTTGGCATGACGACTAGCTTGTATTACCTCATTATCTGGTCCAACGCGGGACTTCAGGGTCACAAGACTCCTATCGTTTCATGCTGCTCACTTGCGCTCCGGGATGAGCTCGCCGTTGCGGGCCCAGTTGGTGCGCTGGATGTCGTCCAGATTCATGAAGACGCGGTCGGCCGGCACGCCAATCGCCTCGCTCACGGTCGCCGTCAGCGCCGCCGCCGTCTATTCCATACACACAACAATAGAGCGGGTGAGACGCACGAGTCAGCGACACTACAGCCTTCACGAACAGAAGAGATAGCACATTGATGGCACCTTGGCGTTCGTCTCGGGGTCGATCTTGCCAATGCTGCGCAGGCGAATCATGGCGCAGGGCTGTCGCATCCAGAGCGTCAGCACAAGCCCGGAACTCCTTTATACTAATGCAACTACTGTAGTGAGAGCGGGAACGTACGTCGGCCGAGGCCTGGAAGTACATGGGCGTGTCGAGCGCCAGCTGCACCATGACGACCTGCTCGGGCTTGCCCAGCGCCTCGGCCAGCGCCTTGGAGATCGCCGCCATGGCCGGCTGCAGCTGCACGCTGCTCGTCGGCACGTTGCTCGACACGTGGATGTACGGCATCTTCTTCTGCTTGGGCTTGGCTTGGGCTTTGGGCTTGGCGTGGGCTTGAGCTTGGAGCTTGGGGAATGACACGCGATGATGTTCGGCCAAGCCAGTCGCGCAATCGACGGTGTATAGCTACTCGCGTGATATGAAACTATTGAAAGGTAACGAATTGACTCAGGTGTGCTGGTTTATGTATCACTTGCATGGGACGAACTACTGCTTGCTCTGACCGAACCTGCCTGCGGTGGATTGAGCTCATTGCTGGGGGCTCATGCGACGGTCTTGCCGTTCATACCCCAGGTGGAGGCCGGGATGTCCTCGAGCTTGAAGAAGACGCGGTTGAGCGGCAGCTGGAGCTTGGCGGCGACGGTCTCAGACAGTAGCGCGACGGTCGTGGGGTTGCGCTCGGCGTCGATGCGGCCGATGCTGCGCAGGTGGATGAAGGCGCAGGGCTGACAGCTCTAACGTGAGCAACTGGTACGATTGACCGCTACAACTGATGCAGTCCAACGCACCTCCTCGGACTCGCCTGCGAACATGTCCTGGTCCAGGTCGAGCTTGACGATGACGTGCGACAGCGGGCGGTCGAGCGCCTTGGCGGCAGCTTCGGCGACCGAGCGCATGGTCGCAGACGAATCGACGCCCGAGCGAGCTGCGTTGCTGGTCACGTGCACGAACGGCATTTTGGGGCGGAGAAGGAAGGTGATAGACTGACTTGGTCGAGACTTGGCGACTTGGAAAGTGCCCGACCTGTAGATGAAAGCTCGGTTGCTCTGCTTGCTGCTTTCGTCACGCTCATGGGCTTACGTTGGCTGCGTGTATATGTCACCTGCGAGCTGTTTACGTGCGTCGATCGCATGGAGGCTCTGAATACGTGAGGTCGCCAAGCCCAACGTCAACATGGTCTCCATTCTGCCTGTAGCACTATTTAAAGGTCAATCAGTGCAAAGGATTCATGCAGATCCGCGACATCGCGTTGGTGCCTCGCGACGGCATCAAACAAACCGAGTAGCACACAGCATGAAGCATAGGCAAAAGCTATGTTTTGAGATAGTGATAGTCTCATGAAGTGCCTGGTGGCGTAAACGATGCTAAGAGTGAAGTGAAGCGCTACCACCACTCGAGTCCTTCAAGCGAAGGTCTTGCCGCTTACGCCCCAGTTGGACGGCGAAATGTCCTCGAGGTGGAAGAAGACGCGGTTGAGCGGCAGCTTGAGGTTCTCGGCGACAGCCTCGGAAAGCAAAGCGGCGGTCTTGGGGTTGTACTCGGCATCGACGCGGCCGACGCTGCGCAGATGGATGAAAGCGCAGTGCTGCAACGCTTTCACGTGAGCCACAAATGCGATTGACTGTCATTGAAGCCTACAATCATCGTACCTCCTCGGGCTCGCCAGCGAACATGACGATGTCCTGCTCCAGGTCGAGCTTGACGGCGACTTGCGGCAGTACCCGGTCGAGGGCCTTAACGGCCGCCTCCGCAATGGAACGCTTGGTCGCTGCCGCGTCGACGCCCGAGCGGCTGACACTGCTGGTCACGTGGATGTACGGCATCTCGCAGCGAGAAAGTATCTATGACAGTTTAGGCTTGGCAGCGACTTGGAAAGTGAAGTTTCCACTTGCACCACTAGGCTTGGTTGCAAGCTTCCGGTAGGCACCCCATGCTGGGTATCAGTCAGCTATCGCCGAGAGACTTATGCAGACACTATAGCTTCATGCAAGAACATCATTGTCCGAGTTGCCATGAAGGTGATGCTTATCAACATCACCACGAATAGTTGACGCTTTTCATCCCCCTCTTCAAATCGATCATCATTTTCGAAAGGTATACATTCAAGTCACCTTTGCGCTGCCAAGGGGGGTTGCAAGAAGCGCTTGGTTCCCACGGCAACAGGCGACGCCAGCAGACGCCTTCGCTGCAGGACGCGGAGCCGCCGACGCCCGACGCTGCTCGCTCTCCAGGCGCGTTCATCGTCTTCAGCTGCGTCTGCGCTCTCGATCGCGACCTCCACGGCGCTCCAGCTCGCTCTCTAGGCACCAATCGGCGCTTTTCCAGTAGTCGTTGGACTTTCTCACCAAGCATAAACTCCAGCTCCAGCTCCAGCTCCAGCTCCAGCCATGGCCGAGGACTACGCGCGATCGCGGCAGTATGCGTACCAGCAGAACTCGAACCTGGTGCTGCAGGCGGATAGCGAGACGCGGCGGCGCGGGGACGAGCCCACGGGCGAGGTCGAGTCGCTCGCGGGCAAGATCTCGTACCGCATGGGCGACCGAGCGCAGCGCGCGAACCCGTACGACGACGGGCGGCACAAGAAGGACAAGAAGAAGGGCCGGCGCGAAGGAGCAGAGGAGGACGAGGCCCGGAAGCGCGCCCGGCGCGACAACAGCGTCGTGTTCGCGGCCACGGGCGGGCTCGCGGCCGCGCGGTCGGACATCCTGAAGGAGAGCTCGGCCTTCGAGGCCTCCTCGTACAAACCCAAGGACCCGGCGAGCCGGGACGCGTACGAGCAGATCCTGGGCGTCGTCGCGCAGCAGCTCGGCGCGCAGCCCGGAGAGATCCTGGCCGGTGCGGCTGAGGAGGTCGTCTTCATCCTTAAAAACGACGCGTACCGAGACGACGAGAAGCTCCGCGAGGTGCAGAAGCTGCTCAAGTTCCTGCCGGCAGAGACGTTCAACCAGCTCGTCGTCGCTGGGCGGCGAATCACCGACTTTTACATCCCGGGCGAAGGAGACCGCGGACATGCCGACGAGTCCAAGCAGGAGGGGAGCGACGACGAGCAGCAGGGAGACGACATGGACAAGGAAATGGGCGTCGCAGTTGTCTTTGACGACGAAGAGGAAGAGGAAGAATCGGACCTCGACGAGGTGCGTGATGACGAGGAGGAGGAGGACGACGACGTTGACGCCGAGGCGCGCGCCAAGGGTCCTGCCAGCCGCTCGAAGGAGGCCATGCGATTGAAAGACAGCTACGACGAGGACGAGGACGAGCGCAACGCTCAGTACCGTCTCGACGTGCATGCGATTGACGCTTTCTGGCTTCAGCGCGAGTTGTCCAAGTTCTACAAGGACGCCGAGGTCAGCGCCAAGCTGGCAGAGGATGTGCTTTCCATCTTGAAGGAAGCAGGCAGCGACCTGAGCGCTTGCGAAAACCGTCTTGTGCTGCTGCTCGATTACGACAAGTTCGACTTCATCAAACTTTTGCTCGAGAACCGTGCCAAGGTGATGTACTGCACTCGTCTGAAGCAGGCGCAGGACGACTCCGAGCGCGAGGCCATTGAAGCAGAAATGAAAGCAGATGAGTCGCTTGCTGATGGAGAAGCGCTAGATATCTTGAAGCGCCTCCAGTCGACTACTTCAGCCGATTCGTGGATGCAAGATCGAATCGGAGCGATGGAAACAACGTCCCGCGCAGAGGCCAACAAGCTTCGCAAGCTTCAAAAGAACGGCGGTGGAAAGCGTAACGATGATAACGATGCTGATGTCGACATGGATGACGACAGCAATGCGGCTTCAATGGAAGCGGCAACAGCTGCTGCTTCTGCTGCTACATCTAGTGGCGGCGAGTCGGCGAAGAAGCCGCAACACTACATTGACGTGGAATCTCTCGCTTTCCAAGACGGCGGTCACTTGATGAGCAACAAGGAATGCCGTTTACCAGAGGGGACATGGCGTGCGCAGAAGAAGGGGTACGAAGAAGTTCACGTTCCTGCTGTTCGCTCGTTGTCATCAGCGAGTGAAGCTCAATCGCGTATCAAGATTTCTACCCTACCCAAGTGGGCCCAAGGAGCGTTCAAGAACATGGAATCACTCAACCGCGTTCAGTCCAAGATGTATCCAGCTGCGTTCACGTCGAGTGACAACTTGCTGCTGTGTGCCCCCACTGGTGCCGGTAAGACCAACGTGGCCATGCTCACCATTCTGCACGAGGTTATGAAAGCTCGTGACGCAGAGACCGGAGAGATTGATCTCAACTCGTTCAAGATCGTATATGTGGCGCCGATGAAGGCCCTTGTGCAGGAAGTCGTGCTGAATTTATCGGCGCGCTTGACTAGCGCGTACGGGATCAACGTCCGCGAGCTTTCTGGCGATCAGAATCTTTCGCGTGAGCAGCTCTTCAACACCCAAATCATCGTGACGACGCCCGAGAAGTGGGATATCATCACGCGTAAGGCAGGCGATGACCGCGCCTACACGCAGCTTGTGCGACTCGTTATCATTGATGAGATCCACTTGCTCCACGACAGCCGTGGCCCCGTCCTTGAAGCTCTAGTTGCTCGTACAATCCGAAATGTGGAAGCTACTCAGCAGCTCGTGCGTCTTGTCGGTTTGTCGGCGACGTTGCCCAACTACGAAGACGTTGCGGCGTTTTTGCGAGTGGACCCAGCCAAGGGATTGTTCTACTTTGACAGCAGCTACCGCCCAGTGCCATTGCAGCAGCAGTACATCGGGATCATGGAAAAGAAAGCAGTCAAGCGATTTGCGCTGATGAACTCTATTTGCTACGAAAAAGTCATGGAACAGGCTGAGCGTGACAACCAAGTGCTGATTTTCGTGCACTCACGGAAAGAGACTGCCGCGACGGCCCGTGCGCTGCGCGACCTGTTCGTTGAGAACGATACGCTTTCCAAGCTACTGCGTGAGAACTCTGCATCTAGCGAGGTCCTCCGTGAAGAAGCAGACAAAATTGATCGCAGTGACGACTTAAAGGATCTACTCCCGTTTGGCTTCGGTATCCATCATGCTGGCATGAAGCGTGTTGACCGAGCTCTAGTTGAGAATGCGTTTGCTGATGGACATTTGAAGGTTCTCGTCAGTACCGCCACTCTAGCATGGGGTGTCAATCTTCCTGCACACACGGTCATTATCAAGGGCACGCAGGTGTATAACGCCGAGCGTGGTGATTGGTGCGAGTTGAGCCCACTTGACATCCTCCAGATGCTTGGTCGTGCCGGTCGTGTCCAATACGATACCCAGGGAGAAGGCATTATCCTGACACAGCACTCGCAGCTAACCTACTACCTGTCGCTGATGAATCAGCAACTTCCGGTCGAGTCCCAGCTATTGTCCCGTCTCGCGGATCATCTAAATGCCGAGATCGTGGCAGGGAGTGTGCAGACACTGTCGCAGGCCGCAACGTGGCTCGGATACACATACTTGTTCATTCGTATGCTTCGCAATCCAACGTTGTATGGTGTGTCGCCTGGATACCAGCGCGAGGACCCGACACTTCTTCAGTATCGAACGGACTTGGCGCACTCAGCGGCAACGCTTCTCGCAAAGCACAACCTCATCAAGTACGAACGGCGAGCAGGATTGTTCCAGGTCACTGCTCTTGGTCGTGTCGCAAGTCACTACTACATTGCCCACGACTCGATTCGCACCTACAACTCGTACTTGAAGCCCCAGATGTCGGATATTGAGATCCTGCGATTGTTTGCGCTCTCGAATGAGTTCAAGTATGTTGGTGTTCGCGCTGAAGAGAAGTTGGAGCTGGTGAAGTTGCTTGAGCGTGTGCCTGTCCCCGTCAAGGAATCGCTTGTCGGTGCCAGCGCTGGCCCTGGTGGGAGCAATGGTAGTGGGGCGGCCAAGGTCAACGTTCTTCTGCAGGCTTATATCTCGAGACTGCAGTTGGATGGCTTCGCTCTGCTGGCCGACATGGTGCATATCCACCAGTCCGCGGCACGTATCTTCCGCGCGCTGTTCGAGATCTGCCTCAACCGCGGTTGGGCGGCTCTCGCTGAACGGATGCTCAACTTCTGCAAGATGGTCGACAAGCGAATGTGGTTGTCGCACTCGCCACTGCGCCAGTTCTCGCCAGGACTTCCTGATGGAATTATCAGGCGCCTGGAGCGTAAGGACCTGACGTGGGACAAGTATACAGACTTGGAGCCTGCTGATCTCGGCCAGCTTGTCAACAACCCGTCTATTGGCAAGCAACTGTACACCAAGATCCATCAGTTCCCGAAGCTGGAACTGTCCGCGCACGTGCAGCCGATTACACGCTCGATGCTCAAGGTAGAGCTCGTGGTGACGCCTGACTTTGAGTTCAGCCGTGAAGTGCACGGCAACGCGGAGGGTTTCTGGATCATGGTTGTTGATGTTGACGGCTCCCAGTTGCTGCACTATGAGTGGCTGCTCATCAAGCGCCGCTTTGCTTCGCAGGAGATGTACGTGAGCTTCACAATCCCGCTATTCGAGCCGCTCGCTCCGTTGTACTACATCAAGGTCGTGTCGGACAAGTGGCTGCATTGCGAAAGCACGCTTCCTGTCTCGTTCCAGAAGCTCATTCTGCCGCAGAAGAACACGCCTCCGACAGAACTCCTAGACCTGCAGCCAATGCTTGTTTCGCAAGCACTTCGTAAGCTTGCTGGGGGCAAGCAGCAAGTGGCCGAGGTGATGCTGAAGGCGTTGGGCGGTGCTACATCAAAGAAGAGCAACAAGAATACTCCCCCAGGATCATGGGCATTTACCCGCCTGAATCCGATTCAAACTCAAGTTGCACCGCGCATTCTCGAGTCAGACGGAAATGTGCTGATTGCGTCACCTCCCGGTTGCGGAAAGACTGTTCTCGCCGAACTCACTATCATGAAAACCCTTGTACAGCTTGGCCAACCTCTTGAGGTGAATGACGACGACGAAGATGAAGTCTTTGGTGATCACTTGATAGTTTACTTGACGCCGAAGGAGTCAAGCTGCCGTGAGCGCTTTGCAGATTGGGACGTGAAGTTCGGCGAAGACAGCTACTGGCGACAGCGAGTAGTTTCGCTGACTGGTGACTCAACGGCTGACTTGCGACTTCTTGCTAGTGCAAACTTGTTGATTGCGACGCCAATTCAGTGGGATGTACTGTCGCGACGTTGGAAACAGCGCAAGCGTATCCAGCAGGTTCGACTGTTGCTGCTCGACGAAGCCCATTTCCTTGGAGGAGGTGAATTTGGACCAACGATTGAGGTAGTTATGTCTCGTATGCGTTTTATTGGCGCAGAGATGGACAAGAAGCGGAAGGAGCAAGGTGGTGGCTCGAAGCTCCACCTTCGTATCATTGCCATGGGTAACTCGATGGCAAACGCACGGGATGTTGGTGAATGGCTTGGCGCCAGTGCCTCGGATGGAGGTATTTTCAATTTCCACCCGAATGTGCGTCCTCAGCCCCTCGAGATTCGCGTGCAAGGATTCGACATGAATGACTTCTCATCGCGAATGCTTGCGATGGCCAAGCCGATGTACAACACCGTTGCTCACCAGACAAGTGTGCCAAGTAAAAAGTCCAAGAAGCGTGCTCTTGTTTTCGTTCCGTCTGACAAGCAGGCGCAGCTTAGCGCAATTGATCTTATGACCTTCGCGCTTGCTGAGAATGATCCGAACAAGTTTGTCGTGAGCCGAGACGCTGATGTGATCGATTTGCCGGTAGAGGATGCGGCATTGTCACAAACGATGGCGAGTGGTGTCGGCTACGTGACGGATGGTATGTCGGCGCGGAATCGCGAGCATGTGCTTCGTGCCTTCGCCGCGGGTAAACTGTCAGTTCTGGTTGTTCCGCACGGTCTTGTATGGGAGTTGCGGAGCACGGATGTGCGCGCGTACCTTGTGGTGGTCATGGGTATGCAGTACTACGATGGCAAAGAGCATCGATACGTTGACTACCAGCTTGCGGACGTGTGGCAGATGACTAAGTTTGCTCGTGAGAGTGAAGAAGACCTTGCAAAGAGCGGCGGGTCAGGATCTGGCGCAAATGTGAAGTGTGTGCTTCTATGTCATGCATCGCGCAAGAAGTTCTACGCGAAGTTCCTTTACGAACCACTCCCAGTCGAGTCACAACTAGAGCACTTCTTGAGCGACCATGTAAACGCCGAGATCGTGACTAAGACGATTGAGAGCAAGCAGGATGCGGTCGACTACCTGACATGGACGTTCATGTACCGACGTCTGGTGAAGAACCCGAACTACTACAACCTGCAGGGCGCGACCACCGCCCACTTGTCGGACCACCTGTCAGAACTCGTTGAAACGACGGTGAATGCGCTGGAGGAGTCGCGTTGCATCCAAGTTGTGGAAGAGGACGAGGACGAGGAAGAAGGCGAGGGTGGCGAGCGGTTGGCGCCGCTCAATCTTGGTATGATTGCTGCATACTACTACGTCAAGTACACAACAATCGAGCTGTTTGCATGCAGTCTTACGGCTCAGTCGAAGCTGAAGGCGCTGCTTGCGATTTTGGCCTCCGCCACCGAGTTCAGCGAGCTTCCTTGCCGGGTTGGCGAGGAAGACAAGCTAGAGGCGATTGCCAAGCACCTCAAGTACCCAATCGCCACAACAAATGGCGATTACTCTCCGCCGCATGTCAAAGCAAATATCCTGCTCCAGGTTCATTTCAACAAGCAGCACTCTCGACTCAGTCGCGGGCTGCGGAAAGACCTAGATTTCGTGCTGACTCACGCAGTCCGGTTACTTCACGCCATGGTGGACGTCATCAGCTCAAACGGGTGGCTGAAGCCAGCGCTTGCGGCAATGGACCTGGCTCAGATGATTGTGCAGGCTCAATGGAGCAGTGACTCGCCGCTGCTACAAATCCCGTACTTTGACAAGGAGACACTCGAGACGCTGGATCGCCTTGGCCTTGCAGACGAAGTGGAGACCCCGGTGGATATCTTAAGTATGGACGACAAGGCTCGCCAGGAGCTTCTGCCACCGTCGAAGCTCGATAAGGCGCAGCTATCGGCTGTCGCGTCCTTCTGTAACTCGTTCCCAGATGTGAATGTGAACATCAAGGTGGCTCACGGTGGCAAGAATATCCCGAGCGGCTCGGCGGTCGGTGTGCAGGTCGTTCTCGAACGTGAGGGCGCAGACGATGAAGATGAGGACGATGAGGACGAGGAGAACTCCCTTGGTCTTGTGCACGCACGACTGTATCCGGTCAAGAAGGCAGCCAACTGGTGGGTTGTTCTTGGCGATGCCAGCAAGAATACCGTTCTCGCCATCAAGCGTGTGCCATTCGCGAGTGCTCGAGCATCTGTGCAGCTGCAAGTGGCAGCTCCGGCCCTGCCCGGAGATTATGCCTTCCAGCTCTATGTTGTGTGCGATGGCTATGCCGGATGCGATCTCGAGAATGAAGTGACCATGCAGGTCGTGGATGCCGGCGATCGCACGGACGAGGGTGACGAAGACGACGACGAAGAAGATGATGAATGAGAGACGAAAAGAAATGCATGTTAGCACGGGAGTCCTCAGCGAGTTGCTAGGTAGGTAGTGTTGCACCTGGGCAGTAACAGACAACATGAAAACGCGGGCGGCATCCACCTGCTTATTCAATACACCCCTGCTGGCAATCTCACACGAGCCCAAACCAAATGAGAAGCAATTGTTGCGGTGTGAAGCTTGTGATTGCATTGGGGCAGCTACAACTATTTTCCATCGCCTTCCAGCACCTCGGGGCCCTCGAAATCTGAATCTTCATCTTCGTCGGACTTGTCCGATTCTTGCGCTTTGTCGGACTTGGTGCAGTACGAGGTCCTGCCTTGTGACGAACATTGCTCGCCTGGCGGACACGCATCGAATTTCCAGTTGATGTCACCGTCGTTCTGGCCGCACATTGAGCCGGATGGCAGCGTATTTGGCATGCACTGCGCATAGTACCTCGAGTGGTAGATGCATGTGTTGTGCTCCTTGTCGTTGCAGAAGACGTAGAACTGCGTGCAGTCCTGCCAGACATCGACCCACCGCACCTCCAGCGAGACTTGGTCACGAGTATGGCGGTGATGGTTTCGGGTATGATGGTGGCTTTTGCTTTCGACTTCAGTCTTGGTACACCACGAGTCCGTGCCTTTGGCAACACACTCCTCGCCTTGGGAGCAATGGCGATGCTCCCATACGCTGGTAGTGTCGTTCTGTGCGCACAAGGCACCGGATGGGAGCTCGCTAGGCTTGCACTCGGCGTATTCGGGATTGTAGTAGATGCACACGCCGGTCTTGCAGATCTGGCTGGCGGCGGTGCACTCCCCAAAGTCGCTGACGTACACGGTGTCGGCGGCGTGGAGTCGCAGGTGGATGGATCCCATACCTGCCTCCGTATGAGTAACAGCAGCAGGAGCAGCGATCGCAGTGGCGACGAGCAGCACCGAGAGCTTCATCGCTGCCTCGCCGATGGAAGACCCCGAAGTCGATGGCTACGGTCCTGGAAGATGGAGAAATGAGCACCAGTGGTGGCTCCTGGTTGGGATTCTGCCCAAAGCTACTGGCTGCGGCGGCATTTGCCATGAATCGGATATCAATGACATCTCAGTTGCTGTTGACTGGAGCAGCAATAGAGGACGATTGTCATCGCTCAAGAAACTAACAAGCTCCTGGGTGCCAGCGCAGCCTTGAAAGCGAAGATTATCGATCAGTGTCAGGAAGTTCTTGCTCGCCTTGAGTCTCAGTGTCAAGAACTTCTTGGCAAAGAAGTTAGTTCGTAGTGTAAGCCTTTGCTGGCTAGGTGAAGACAAGTTCAACAAGTTGAAAACCTAAAACTCTCTCACATTACCGCAGCTGACTGCAACGCAGATGATGACCGTGATGGAGCACAAGCCGAGCTCCACCAGAATAGCAGAGGGAAGTCGGGAAAACGGCCACCTGATCCAGCCAGCGCGGTCTCACATCATGTGCATCGCGTCACGCTCTGCACACGCCTCTCCCTCCCCATCTGTATCCTCTCCAAAATGCATACCGCTTCAATATAATGTCATCAATTTCTATCAACCATTATTAAACGCACCCTTATAAACACATACATGAATTTAATACGGTGCAAATTATCATTTCTTAACGCGGCGCCACGCTGCCCATTTCCCGCCGGCCTTTTCTCGCGCATATTCACCCCCGCCACTATACAAACGCCAAGATCCGCTCTTGGTGTCCCAGGGTCTCCTGCCTGCCTGCTCCTCCTGCCTGCTGAGCCTGCTGAAGGCTCCAGCTCACTCGCAGGCTCCGCTCTCAGCAAAGCGCTTCGCCCAAAGCCGCCGACCGTCGCGGCGTCGGCTTTCGCGTCGTCCGTCGTCCGTCCGTCTGCCGTCGTTGGTCGAAGCGCGAGGCGGCGCCTGTCTCCTCCAAGCGGCTAAAGGCTCGCTCCCTCCTCCTCCCAAGCCCACTCTCGGTCTTTCTCTCGCTCCGGAAGCCTCCGGGATCGCAGCAAATGGCGCTCGCGGCCGCAGGTTTCGGCGCGGGCCTCTCGGACGAGGAAGACGAGCGGACAGACGCGTTCGCGGGGTTCTACGGCGGGATTTCGAGCAGCAGCGAGCCGGAAGAGGAAGCGGAAGAGGAGATGCAGGGGAAGCCCCAGCTGCGGCTGGACGTGGGCGGAGACGCCGGCAGCGCGCTCTGGAGCCTCATCTCGCCCTGCTCCGAGCCCGACGAAGGATTTTTTTATGAAATGGAGCAGGATGTGCAGGAGAATGATGAAGACGACAAGGAAGAAGGAAGATTTCGTGAAGAGGAAGAGGGAGAAGGAGGGTTTCAAGAAGAGGAACAGTGTGTGAAGGAGCTCCAGGGAGAAGACTGCAAGGAGGAAGGAGAGGTGCAGGAGGTCTCGCTGCAGGCTGTGGAAGACGCGAGCGCGCTGGCGGATGTTAGCGACGACGAGAGCGAGCAGGAGCAGGAGCGCGTGGACGCCGAGTTGTTCTGGGCCGCGGTCGAGCGCGAGTCGGTGTGGTGCCAGAGCGATGATGACAGTGACGAGGAAGACAGCGACGAGGATGACAGCCGACCCCCGGCGCCAGCTCCCGACGTTGTGCAGGAAACATCTAGAACCACCAGCCAGCAGACGCGAGTGATGTGGACGAGGATGAAGGCGCGGTCATACGCCGGCGCGTCGTCCGCTGGCGTGCAGGCTGCGGTCGCGAGCATGAAGCAGCGAGCGCGAACCATAAGCTCCGTGGGCTCGGGGCACAAGCTGCAGGTCGACGATGGGGACTTTTCGAGCGATGATGAGGATTGCCAGCGGGTATCGGAAGTGATGCAGGACGTGAGGTGGCGGCGACGACGACCAAGCATCGCGTTTGCTGCCAGGCTTAGCGTCCCAACGCCGTCGATGGACTCGCTACGAACGGCTAGTGGCAAATTCGGAAGCAAACTGAGCCTGTACCGCTCGAGTTCGAGCAACACCGTGACGAGCGAGGAGAGTTTTCTGGACAGCCCCAACACGGCAAACGGCGAGGTGAAGAGCGCGCCGGCGGCCTTTCACATCGGCGCCAAGTACTTGCCTGCAGGAAAGCGGGGAGACAACGTTGACAGCAAATCAAGCAGCTACAGCAACCTCCACGTGCAGCGGAACCTGCGCGCAGGCGTTGCCAAGGCTGCCGTATATCTAAACTCTGCGTCGGCGGAGGCTGCACGAAAGTTCAAGGCCAAGACGACAACACTGCGGAGCCAGTGGCACCCCGAGGCTAGCGAGACAGAGGAGGATGAGACCGACACGCAGGCGTCAAGCTGCGGAGAAGCTATCGTTGTTGCTCATTGACGTCCTTCGCTCATTCCAGATTTTTCCTGCCTTTATCTATCGCTTCCCCGCCGTTAGTTGTTGAGAATTGTAAGTCCATATCATAGAATAGGATCGATCACCTTGCAACCTCAAGGCTCGATCAGAAACAAGTCAACGCTTTGTAGCTTTTCATGAGGTTCATATTCTTCTTCACTAGACCAGCCCAGGGACACTCATGTGCAGACAAATGTAAAATTACATGCAGGAAAATGCCACACTCGAGGTATATATATAGGTGCAGCTCACAAATCGATAATAGCTTGGTTGCCCGGAGTCTCGGGGAGCAGGCGACAGCGGTGCTCTAGTGACTTGAGTCGAGCCTGCGCGTCTTCGTACTCGGGGTTGAAAATCACAAGCTCGCGTATGTCTTGGAGCGCCATATAGTAGTCTCGTTGCTGTTCATACGCGTCAGCACGTCGAAGACGAGCAAACGCGTTCTTGGGGTTGCATGCAAGCAGGTAGGAGCAATCGGCAATGACGGCAGCAAACTCTCCGCGACATTGATTAGCGCGCGAGCGGTAGAAATAACAGTGTTGGGTGATGTCGTCAGCTTCGGCAGGTGAAACGTCGATCGCCTTGGTGTAAAATCTCACAGCATCTTCGTACGACCGCAGCTGAAAGGCTCGGTAGCCTTTCTCTTTGTACCACAACGGCAGTGACATACCAGCTTGAACTGCTTCCTGCTCCTCCAGCTGTGCAATTAGGCGAGTGATGCCGCTATGAGTGGTGTCGATTTCATGTCCTCTGTAGAGGGTGTTCAATGCTTGGTCACGTTGGCCGGCAGCGTGGAAAGCCAATGCCAAGCGGTAGTAGCCTTCGATCTGACGGTAGTTGATCTGAATACACTTGGACGCATCGTCAATCGCGCGGCCATATTGTCCATAGCCTGCAAACGCAATGCTGCAGTCACAACGGGAACGCCATGTTAGCCAAATCATAGATCACATCCCTACAATCACAAGCATACCTTCGATGCAGATATATCCCATCATTCTTCTCGTCTAGTCCAATTGCGTCCGTGTACTTGGTAATAGCGAGTTGGTATTCCTTTCGGCGAAGAGCGGAGTCTCCTTCCTTCTTTTTGGCATTAGCTGCCTCTGCACGAGTCAGTCTGCGAGTCCCACGCGCGTCTGAGTGCAGCTCTCCACTTCGCTGTGACTCGAGCTGATTTCGTTGACGCGATTTGATGAGTCGATGCATGTGGTAAGGGCGTGAGAAACTAAACGTACCTCTGCGATAATGTCAACCAGCTTTGTGAATTTAGGATCGACTTGGCGCCCCTTTCGAAGGGAGACGAGCGCTTCATTGTATCGTCCCATCGCTTTCAAAGCCAGCCCGTGGCGCAAGTACCCTTTACAAACGTTTCCCGGCAATTAGCTCACAACAGAACATATGTAAGAGAATTCATCTCTACGCACCGATCACATCGTACGGGTTGTACCGCATGCTTCGTGCAGCATCTTCCGCAGCCTTCTTGAACAAGGATGCTTCGAGATATGCCAGACTAAATTGACCACAAATCACAACGTGAGGCGATGCTATCAAAAGAACCCGTGGTCACATGCCCTACCTTCGATCAGCATAATAACAAGATCGCTTGCGATCAAGGGTGATTGCGTCGCTAAACTTCTCAATCGCCAAATTGAACTCGCCTTCATCCAAGCACTTGTAGCCCTCGCTGTAATAGCACAAACGGTTGGCGTTAGTCTCTTGGTGAGGAGCGAGCATAGCAACGTAAGATTCTCACTTTCGCTTAAACTTTGCAAGGATCGATTTCAGCTCTTGGACAAAGCGTCGGTTAATGACATCATTGGCTTCAACAATGGCAACACCGCCACTTTTGCAGAATTGATCTTTCGCAGGATCACTAGCGACAATGATTTCCAGTAGGAATGTCGCGGCAACTTCGACTTCTTCTGGAGATGGTCGGTGCTTGATAACGGCGGTTAGGATCTTGATGACCTCAAAGTTCACGATTGTTGGAATACACTCAGGGTCAAGTGTGATCATTGCAAGCAGGAACTCCAAAGAGAGTTTTGATGCTCTCGCAGAATACCCTCTCCACACAATCTCAAGCAAAATGAGAATTCCATCGAGCTGAATAATCTTCTCGACTGGAGTTTTTTCAAGTAGAGAGTGGAGTCTCTCGAGATCTTCAACAAGACGAGGCTCATTCTGGCTACCAACCTTGAGGTTATCCAGAATGATTGCAATCTCATCTCGAGGGTGTCCATGATCTTCTTCCAACTCCTCCGTATCTTCCTCAACATCAGAGCTGCGTGCAGTCATAAATTCTGCTGGAACCGATATCGGCGCGCACAGACCATTGTCACTCCCTCCTGAGGACACACCATCTGTGTCTTCGTCAGAAAGGGCGAGAGCATCTTCGCCGGGAAGTTTTGCTGCACTACTCGACCGGCTTATACTGCGGTCGGTCGAACTTTGTCGAGCGCGCACAGCACTTTCCAACTCTTGTTCAGGCTGCTCTTTGTCAACTTGCTTGGACAGCGGTCGACTTTTTGCAGTTGAGCTGCTTGATGATGCGAGTTGCGCGGGTTTACTGTTTCCCTTCTCGCGATGTCCACTGATCGCCTTGACAGTAGTGCAAGAGCTATCTAATGATCCCGAAGAAGATGACCGACGGTATCTGTTGTCCTGTTTCGTGGCAGCCTTGGGCTTCTCAGGGCCGTCACACGCCCAGATGTTTTCGCTACCCTTGCGGGCAGATTCGGTCTTTGCTGATGGGCGAGGTCCCTCGGACTCACGACGGTGGTGAGAGTTTGTACTGCTTGAACGTCTTAGCCGAGACACAATTTCTCCTGCCTCAACAGAATGCCCAGCCTCGCTACTGCTACTCGTCGGTTTCGACTGTGCTGTCGGGGGCCGAGAAGATGCACTGCTTGAGCGCCTTGAGCGTGAAACTGCTAATACTTCTTCAGTAGCTCCAGTTGCCGAACGTCGAGAGGGTAATTGTTCCTCCTGGACGGAGGATCCTCTTGATCTTGAGTGCTGGTTGTTGGCCACTGATGGCGAGTTCTCCTTGTCATCCATGCTGCTGTCCTGGCTTTCCGTACTCGTTGGGATACTCTGGGCACTGCTCGCTTGTTTCAATTCAATAGCAGGCTTCTTGTCCTTTCGATCTCCATATCCAAACCACTTCAGCTCGTGCGAGACTTCGCGCATCGTAATGCGCTTTGCTGGATCAGGATCGCACATCTTTTGGATGAGTGTCCAAGCTCTGGAGCTCATATGCTTTGGACGGGGTGGTAGGAGTCCAAGATTAAGCTTGATCGACCTGATCTCAGCGATCTCCAAGTCAGCCCAGGGCACCTCACGAGTAAAAGCCTCAAGGATACACATTCCGAATGCATACACATCCGTCGAAAATGAGTTGGAGGATGCAGCTGGAGCGATAGCAGTCTGCATTGATAGTCCGGAATCAGGCAGTGATGCAAGAGATTCCCGGAATGCTTCTTCCTCTCGAAGGCACTCTGGGGCCTGCCAACGGATGATCTCTTCGACATCGGCGTCTTGCTTCACAAAATGGTCGGTCATGCTGCGACTTCGAACCTCACATGCAATCGCGTACAGCCCATAGTCCGCGATAACTGCGTGTCCTTTCTTGTTTACGAGAATGTTGTTGCAGCGGAGTCCTCCATGAACAATCTGGCGTTGCTCGTGAAGATAGATAATTCCACGACTTGCCATGTAGAGTAGTTGCCATGTCAGCGACAGCATTTTAGAATTACTGTCTGGGACACCGTTTGTTCGCGATCGTAAAGCCGTCAGATACGACGTCAAGTTTCCGTACGCCGTGTAGTTCCGAACCAAGTACGGCGGGCTGGCAGCGTGGCTAGCACCTTGGAAGGAGACAACATTGGGATGGTTTGCGAGGCGCCACCGAGTCACGAACGGTGCGAGAAGCTCCTCGATGAGAGAAAAGTGAACATCCTTCAGCACCCACAGACACTTGACAACAATGGTGGAGGTCGATGTGACTGCTGCGATTGACATGTGTTCCCGCCTGTGCCCTCCCGCAGTCGCTATGGCCGTCGCGACAGTGCTGCTGCTCTTTCCGCCTCGAAACAGCTCTCCGCGATGCAAGGTAGTCGCAAAGGATCCTCCGTGTCCGATCGTGTGCTCCTTGACGCAAAAGTCCACCTCGCTCGTCGGCAGGAACCACCTCGGCACGCGTCGCATGTGCAGTCCGCAGTGGTTGGAGATGCGCTTGTGCAGCATCTTGAACGTCTCGAGCAGATGCGGCGAGTGTCTGTCTGCGCGCTCTCTCTCGGGGGCGAACTCGCACACGAGCTCCATGAGCACGAGCGCCTGCCTCCTCTCGCTCGCGTACTCCTTGCTCAGGAAGCTCGTCCCCAGCAGCGCCATCATGGTCGCGTGGAGCGCCTTGTCGTCCTGCTGCTGGTTGGTCGCGAACTGCGGCTTCCACGCCAGCAGCGCGCTGCCGGGCGCCGCCAGGTCGAAGCGCGCGATCAGCCCGTCCAGCTCGTGGTGCACGTGCACGAGCCCCGCGAGCAGCCTGCGGCTCGCCAGCAGCCGCGCGAGCACGTTCCGCAGCCGCGCGTGCTGCTCGATCAGCGCGCGGAAGGCCGCGACGAGCGTCGTGAAGCGCGCGAGCTCGAAGTCGCGCGGCAGCGAGCCGCTCCTGGCGCCGCTCGCCACGCGCAGGAACACCTGGTGCAGCCGCGCGTGCAGCTGCAGCGCCACCAGCGGACGGTCGCGCACCTGCTGGCACTGGGCGTGCAGCGCCCGCAGCGCCTGCAGCAGCAGCCCGGCGCTCGCCAGCACGGCGTCGCTCGCATCCGTCGGCGCCATGGCTTTTCTCCGAGTGGGGAGCGCGAGGGGAAACGTTGCCCTTGCCGATGCACTTTCTCCTTATTTGCCCCAAGGGGCAACCTGCGGCAGAGAGTCGGAGCCCCCTGCGGAAATTCCCCGGCCGTCTGTCAAATCGTCTCTGCCGCAGGTTGCAGTGATACGTACAATTTGGCAGGGCGGAATGACGCGCTTGGATGGCTTCATACGGGCAGAGACGGGGCAGGAAGATCCATGCGATGCTGGAAGTACGGGACCACCGCTCGAAGCGCGACGTCATACAGTAACCTGCAGACTGCTCGCTAATGCGCATACAGTAGAGAACTCACCATTCTATATGCATAGTGCTCCACGAAGAGCGGCCGCGGGCCACGAACTCGCGTCTCTGCCGGTGCTGGTTCCGCAGCCTCGAAGCGGCGCGGCGCGTCAGCAGTTGCAGTTCTACTGTCGATATCGACGCGGTGAACTGGCTTGACTGCACTTTCTCGACGGGTCGTCGAATCAGGATTGGTGTGGCTTTTCGATCGGACAACGCGCTTCAACGCGTTACAGCATTTTGCGTCATGGCTACACTCTTTTTGATATTGATATTGATGAGGGAATTGCGTCACTGCCGGCACATGGCGGTCATCGGTCGCTGACTCAAATCCACGACCACGCCCTCGGCACCGGGGTCTGGCCGACGGTACATGGCCTTGCTCTCCTTCATGACCTGGCCCTCGTTGATGCACAGCACGTCCTGCTCCTCCGAGCCGCAGTACAGCACCCGCCGCTTCTCGGCGTCCACGTGCGCCTGGTTGTTGGTGAAGAGCACAGGCTGGCTGAAATCGTCCATGATTTTGTGCTGAAGCTTCAGCGACCCGCAGTCCTCGGGCGCTCGTCGCAGTGTGCCGGAAAACATTAGCAGGTCGTCCAGATAAATATCGAGCTCCCGAGCGCCGCGCTCCGGGGTTTTTGCATAGTTCCAAAGCTTGATAAATGACAGCACAACTGGAGAATCGAACACAATATACACGATATTGCCAGCATTTTCTCCGGTGCTCGATCGCAGTGAGCTTGAAAGTGGGGCAAGCCACGCGTCATGCGCCTCGCGGACATTTTTATCCCTCCCGCTCAGCAAGTTGCTTGGTACGCGCGAGTCGCTCGGGTCCCCTCCGGCCATCTCAGCGACACTTGAAGGTACCGCAGCAACAACCCGCGGCGCCTCTGTGATCTTCCGACCGACTTCGTCAAAGAGCTCGAGCCCATTGAGTCCTACGTAGTAGGGATCTCCCCATGACGACCAGATCACCATCTTCAGCACAAAACCTTGGGGAAACAGCGGCGGCTCGTAGTCCTGCCGCACCACGGGTGTTCGATAGGCTCGAGCAGGTGGAGGAGGCCGAACGCGTTCGACATATACGGCCAAACTGTCCTCCTGTTTACCACTTGCAAACCGAACCTCCTGGCTAAAGTCAAACAGGGAAGTGCCGAGAGCCTTGCGCAAAACAAAACCTGTCTCTGGAGGAGAGAGCAACTTCCCGTCAAGCGTCACTTGGAATTGTTTGACCCCTCGGGCTGCATCGTCCAGCGACTTGTTGTAGTTCCACACTCGGAGACCAAAAATGTATTGCGGCGTGCCTAAGTCGATAGTAACTCTCACTCCCTCTTGGAGCGGCACCAGCCACATATGCGTGTCATCACAAGTCGTTCCAACGCCATCTATCAACTTTGGAGCGATTCATGTCAGGAAAAAAATAACATCAAGAAAGCATAAAAAGCAGATCAAACCTTGTCTAGAGTTCGAGGATCTCCATGGTAGCCCAGCTACCTCACACAATCACAGGAACACTTCGTTAAGATATCCCATTGCACAAAAAAGCGTGAGATCGTACCGATTCCAGGTCGCGAGGCGAAGCATCAACCCGCGATATATCAAGCCTATACGGAACAGCATTCGCACCGACTAACACGTCTACTTGAGTCAATCCTATGTAGTTCCTGTCGCCCCATGTCGTCATCAACTGCAAAATTAAACGTTGACCACGAGCAAGGTTCAATCCATCTCCTTCCATAACATCGTATCGTCCATCATTAACGTCGTCGTCGGCAAGCTCGGCGCCTTCAACAACTTTCGCTAATATTGGAGATCTCTGCTGCGGCTCATCGTGTTTTCGTATCTTTTGAGATTTCATCCCAGACCTGAATGACGCACTCGTCATTGGACGGCCCTTGCTGTTGTCCTTAGTATCTCTCGAACTTGCAT
The DNA here is from genome assembly GCA_023334415.1 of Phytopythium chamaehyphon. Lineage (NCBI taxonomy): Eukaryota > Oomycota > Peronosporomycetes > Pythiales > Pythiaceae > Phytopythium > Phytopythium chamaehyphon. Next base: position 8,168 of record JAASGX010000285.1, on the reverse strand, counting down.
CTTGGTCCTTGTCAGAAGTTTTCGGACGCTCTTGTTCCTCAATCTGCTTTAATGCCGTATTTTCTTCCTCCTCTTGTTCTTGGGCAAATGCCTTGAGGATAGCATCATTTGCCTCAATAGCCTCAAGGATTACAGGGTCTCGAGTAAATAAAATGACTTCGTTCGAGTTTTCAAAGCTTCCAGAGCTCACAATACCCGGTGCTTGGCAAATCTCGCCCTCAAAGATGACCGATCCGCCCTCAGACTGGCCATCCAGGCGGCAATCCGACAAAATCAGTCGGGCGTTTCGGACGCCTCGAGCAGTGTGCGTGCGGGATTTATTGTAGTTCCAAATGCGCACCATTGAGATTGCCACTGGCTGGTTCATCTCCAGCACAACGAAGTGCGGGCGTCCATCTGGTGTAAATGGAGCTAGCCACATGTGGTAGTCATCACAAGTGAAATTGACTCCATCTACCAGATTTCTTGGCACTCGTGGATCATCGTGATTCTCTTCCAACACATTTATACTCTCTGGGCAAGCTGACACCTGCCGATCGGGATCCTGGAAAGACACAAGCTCGCCTCGGTGGTCAAATACTTCGATGCCGTTTAATCCTACATAGTAAGGGTCGCCCCACGTGCTGAGAATATCCAGCTTAATCCATCGCCCACGTGGAAGAACAGGAACCTCCATTGCAGGCTGTTGCGTGTGTACTGGCTCGTGAATATCGAGTTGAGATGCCACCAGAGGAAGAGAGTGGTAAGACCCAGTCATACTTGAGCCTCCTCTGAATTCATCAAGGAGCTTTGACATAGTCCTCTTCATTGTTCCCCCAAACTCTCCTGGAACTGTGGCACTTACGTATTGACTCGACTTTGCGCCATCGCCCCGAGCTTCCGTTGGAACCGGGAGTCTGCTCCGACTTGTCTTGCTAAATCGCTCAAGACTATCCCATGCTTCCACCGCAGATGTATGAATAGCGGGATTGACAGTTGCCTTAGCATCTGCTATATCTTCGTTTTGGCGCGGTAAACGTGCGAGGGAATTGTGGATTTCATCGATGTCGCTCGACATTTTATCCCATCTTCGGTTTACTGACACCGCTGGAGACGCCTTTGCATCGCTTCTCTCTTGATCTTTGGCATCTGATTGGTGACGGCGACGGCTGGTAACACTGCCACTCACAAATTTGGATTCTGAAATGTCTGTGTCAGTTGCCTTACTACCGGACAATCGTAACCCCTTAAGGTCTGGAACCCGAGCAGTTTGTGCTCCTGCGCTGGAGTTCATCAACCAGAGAGGACCATCGTCTTTGGTCTTTAGATTGGCATCAGGTGGTCGTAATGACTCACGCGCTGTTTGTGCCTTAGCAACAGTAGAAGAAGAATTCATCAATGAAATAGATGATGCTGAGTTTGATTCGAGGACAGAAGAGCTCCGAGCAGTCTTCTTTGAGCCACCGATGATACTTATCCATGTGCAAGGGTTATCATTTTCATCACCATAACTTTCTGGGAGAGAACCTGTCCACATACATTTGCCATTCACAAGAACTTCGACATCTCGCACACAAGCAGAGCAGGATTTCTGTACACAAACAAAGTTGTTGTTAGTCCAAGCAAATCGTATGTTATAACATCTCCATCGTACGCTGTTGTAATTCCATATACACAGTTTCGCAGGAGTGGACACCAACTCGAATGCGATCTGTAGCACACCTACATAATGTCCACCGGTAATTTATTGTCCCCCTATTCACAGCATTTTTCAAAACGATAGCATTACCTGAATCGGGAAGTCGTCCAAGCCACATGTTGTGATCCGAGTTGGTATGTGCAATCCCGTTGAAAAGTCGCTGAAGACCGCGTACCATATCGTTCGATTTCGGCAGCGGTTTCCCGTCCACGTGGTCGTAAAGCCGCAAAGATGACACATCGACCTCCATCTCAGCACCCATGCTATCGTAAGGCGTGATTTGAGTCAACCCGACAACACGTGCTCTGGCCCAAGTCGACACCAACTTGACGCGCACCTCATACCCACCCTCAACAGCTGCAGCCGAGGGCTTAATAATGGGTGACGACAGACTCAGCTTTAGTTTTAACGGGGGCACAACTGGCGAATGGATCTCTTCTTTGGCGTCACCGCCCATTTCATTGCGATCATCGACTTTTTGTACACTCCTTGTGCCACTCCCAGAAAATCCGTCGGTCGGCTTTGCAGACACCATTTTGCTTTCAGCCCGCTGCTTTGGCTCAGAATCAGTGGTGGATGCTGACATTGCTGTAGACTTTGCAGATTCTCTGGAACTACTCACAGGGCTAATGGCGTCCTCTTCATCAAGCTGTGCCTCTAGTGCTCGTAGTTTTGCAAGGCGCTGTTGTCGCTTGGCCACCATAAGGCGCTCAATCTCTTTTTCTTCATCTTCAAGCTGCTTCATCATGGCCAACCTCCTTGCCTCAGCCTCTTTGAGCGCGGCTTCCTTTGCTTCTCGCTCTTTTGTCAGGCGTTCCTTCATCTCCTGTGCGTACCGCTCTTCCCATCGTCGATGCTCCTCGATGACCTGGTCCACTGCCGATTTTGACGGCACAATCGTACTTGCATCACCAACTGGCTCACTTCTTCGTGGTTGTTGACTTAACCGATCATCTTGAGCAAACAAGGTAGATGTAAGCTGCCGCCATATCTCAGGGTCGCCAACGGAGCTGCGCAACTCTGCAACGTCGCTGTCGCGCTGCTGACTTGTCTGGAATTTGTGCAGCACGTCCATCAGAACATGCTGCTTGGAGCGCGAGAGGCCTTCAATCATGCTCATCAAGTCTCGCGTCGTCTTGGAAAGATCTTTCGGCGCAGAGCTTTGCTGAGCCTGCGCCGTGGTCGATCCAGAAGCTCTGACTGGAGCCGCGTTAGGTTGTTGTTCGTGCTTGACCTCGCTCTTGCCCACTGGCACAGCTGTGCTCTCATCTTCAATAGACTCATCAATAACAATCTCCTTGGCGCCGCCGCTGCTTCCCTGCCGCTCGTCCTCATCGCTCAGCGCTCCCCCATCGCTGTCAAACTCCTCGAACGACTCCTCCAGGTAGCTCTCCTCCTCTTCATCCTTACTCTCGGCCACAACCAGCCTCTCGGCCAGCATGTACTGCGTCCTCCCCTCTTGGTCTGTCTCGGCCGCGAGCATCATGGGGCCCTGCGGTTTTGCCCACTTGGCCCTACCCGCCTTAACCCTCGGCCTGTCTCCGCCATGCAGCGCCAACGCCGGCGCCGACTTGCACTGCTCTCCTCCACCGGCTGGAAGCGTGGACCCCGCGGTCCTGGGCTTCCTGGTCGCCCCAGCAGCGCTCCCAGGCACGTTGAAGGCCGTCGTGAAGGCTTCTTCGCGCTCCTGCAGCCGGTCCTTCTTGCGCTGCGTCTCGGCCAGCCGCTTCTTCAGCCGATTGCGCTCCTCCAGGATCTTGATGTACTGCCGCTGCCGCTGCAGCACCGGGTCCGCCGCCTCCTCCTTAGCCTCATCCTTAGCCGCGCTGGCCGCGGGCATGGCCACGGGCGCGGCAGCAGCCGACCGGTCCCAGCGCCGCCGCTCCGCCATGACCGCTTGGAGATGCCATCGTGACGCTTCAAGGCGAGGATATCCGGCCGTTCATTGGATGAAAATGCGCTGTGTAGCTTTTTTATAGCCAATGAGAAGAGGAGCGCTTTTCGCCTGATAAGGCCGCGTGCAACAGATGCTGCTTTCGCCTGATTTTCTAAAATCGTCTCGATGGATATCAGGCCAAAGCAGAACCCAAACTCCAGCAAAACGCAGGTGCCAGGACAGTGTACATGCATTGCAGTGGGTGATCTGCGCTTCGTCTGGCGGACCGCGAGTGGCGTGGCGGAATCTTCAATGACTCTGGGGCCACGCCAGCCAATCTTTAGCCGCTCGAGGCTCGATGATTCTGGTGACCATAGGGCCGAATGGCAGCTGAGCTGGTCGGCACACCCAGAATCACTCGCCATGCAAGTTGCATGATGCAACACGGAAGATCACATGCCAAGTATCTTGATTTTTCATTCGCGGCGGCAAATCACTTTTCGAGCGAACCCATGACGGCGGACGTCCTGCTGTCCGCTGTTGCTGAGACCACTACGAGGTTCCTCACTTTCCGATTCTCCTCGTGAAGCTCAACCACAACAATCCATCCAACCAGCATGAAGCTCTCGCTCGTGCTCGCCTCGTGCGTCGTCGCGCTCGCCAGCGCCACTGAGATGGCCGACATGGGCTCGCTGCACCTCCGCATCCACGCCTCGAACGACAAGGGCGGCTGCACCATCACCAACGAGTCCCAGTGCAATGGCCAGAACTGGACGGGCAGCACCTGCTGTGCTGACTCCAACTACGAGTGCCGCTGGGATGACTACGGCCAGAATGTGCAGCGTTGCCAGAAGAAGGGAGGCAACAACGGTGGCAACAACGGTGGCAACAATGGCCAGTGCACGATCACGAACGAGTCTCAGTGTAATGGCCAAAACTGGAGCGGCAGCACGTGCTGCGCCGACAAGAACTACGAGTGCCGCTGGGACGACAACGGTGGCAACGTCCAGCGTTGCCAGAAGAAGAAGTGGTAAGCTTCTCCAGGATCTCCGGCCAAAAAGCAGCGAATTGCATCAGCATTGGTGGGGACTGCATATCGGTAAGAGCTTGCGGCGTGCCCTTCTAGGAGACACCAGCGCACATGTGTGGAGCAGCAAATGAACGTATCCATTTCCATTTGCCACGCAGGAAATGAACGTATCCATTTTCCATTTGCAAACAAATCATTGGCGGTGAGGGCAATCAGATCAGGTCGGCGTTTGTATCCATCCTGTACACACAAGGTTTTCCATGATATAGCTTCTAGCAATGCAAATTGGATAGTCATACCATTTGAATATACATTACACATGTCTTCTGTATCTTTTGTGAAGGGTAAATGAAACGGCGGATTCAATATCTTTCCCAGCAGTCGCGCACGTGGATCTTACAGCGGAAATCTAGCGCTACCGACTGGCAACGGTTCCTCCAAACAGCATTGATACCAGAACTTCAGCTTCAACTTGCCCGCAGTCGGTCGCAGCAGTCCGCCAGCTGGTGGCCAGCGTCTCTTCAAGATCATATCTTTCGATGCAGGCACACAACTCAGTTCCATTCCGCCGCTGCTGCCTGCAGTCCTCTCATTCTCGCTTTTGCGTCCAAGCCCACAAAGCTCCAGCTCCAGCCCCAATAAACAAGCAGCATCACCAGTCGCCATGAAGCTCCTGCTCGTGATCGCCACGATGGCCGCGCTGTCGGTGGCCCAGGCCGACGACATGTCCTCCATCCACCTCCGCGTGCGCTCCAAGGGCAACAAGGGCGGCTGCACCATCACCAACGAGTCCCAGTGCAATGGCCAGAACTGGACGGGCAGCACCTGTTGTGCTGACTCCAACTACGAGTGCCGCTGGGATGACAATGGTGGCAACGTGCAGCGCTGCCAGAAGAAGGGAGGCAACAACGGAGGTAACAACGGCGGCAACAACGGTGGCAACAACGGTGGCAACAACGGCGGCAACAACGGCGGCAACAATGGCCAGTGCACGATCACGAACGAGTCTCAGTGTAATGGCCAAAACTGGAGCGGCAGCACGTGCTGCGCCGACAAGAACTACGAGTGCCGCTGGGACGACAACGGTGGCAACGTCCAGCGCTGCCAGAAGAAGAAGGGCCACCACCAGCAGCACAAGGGCAGCTGCACCATCACCAACGAGTCGCAGTGCGACGGCCAGAACTGGACGGGCAGCACCTGCTGCGCCGACTCGAGCTACGAGTGCCGCTGGGACGATAACGGCGCCGACGTCAAGCGCTGCCAGAAGATCGGCGCTGACGACACGACCGACAGCGACGACTACGACGAGGAGAGCGACGCCAGCGACTACGCCGACGAGAGCGACTACGAGGACTCGGAGGAGAGCGACTACGAGGATTCAGGCGACAGCTACGACGACGGAGAGTGCACCATCACCAACGAATCCCAGTGCGACGGCGAGAACTGGACCGACAGCACGTGCTGCGCGGACGCCGACTACGAGTGCCGCTGGGACGACGACGGAGCCGACGTCATGCGCTGCCAGCTCATCGAGGAGGAGGAGAAGCGCCGCCACAGCCACCACCAGCGCCAGAAGGGCGCGGCCACGATCTCCGACTGGGGCAACTGCCTCGCCTCGGGCTCCAAGTGCACGGGCTCCAGCCAGTGCGTCAAGTACTCGCAGTATTACGCGCAGTGCAAGCCAGCGACGCTGCCTCAGGGCGAGCTTTGTGGGCAAAATGACGGCACCAACGTGTGGAAGTACGACCACTGCCCGTCGGGACAGACGTGCAAGCAGAACGGCAAGGACTTCCGCTGCGCGTAAGCTGCTGAGGCTGCTGCAGAGTGTCCACGGTATCAGAGGCGTTGGCAAAAGGATGACAAAGGAGCAGTGGCCCGCCGTGCTTTTCTAGTGAGTGACTGCGTGTAGGTAGGTGGCACTCGATAACCAGACAATCCAACATCGATTGATGTCATGCAGTTAGCTTTGGGTGGGAAAGAACTCATTTAGTCGTGGTAGACAGCGTCCAATCCAGGTTGCCTATGCGTCCGTCCCCGTTGGTGATTTGCAGACTGCGTGTGTGTGTGCTACTTACGTGGACTGCTGTTTTCCATGGTGCTGCTGAGCGTGGTGGTTCTTGGCATGGTGTCCATGTACCTTCATAATGCGTTCATTGGTGCTGTCTTCATCCTCACCACTGTCCGCTGTCGATTCAACGGCGTCTTCCGAGCCGTCAAATTCATCCTCACCGCTCTCGTCCGTGTCGTCAGCATCAGTGGAGTCATCGGCGTACTTGCCGCCGTGCTGCTTTCCATGGTGGCGCTTAGCGTGGTGGTTGTTGGCGTGGTGTCCTTGTGCCTTCATAGCACGTTCATCGGCGCTGTCCTCATCCTCGCCGCCCTCGCTGTCCTCTGTGGAATCAACGGTGTCTTCCGAACCCTCGGATCCATCCTCGTCACTGTAGTCCGCATCTTCGGTGTCGTCGGCATCGGCAGACTCATCGGCATCCTTGCCGTGGTGCTGCTTTCCATGGTGGTGCTTTCCATGGTGGTGCTTTCCATGGTGTCCATGTGTTTTCATGGCTCGTCCGCCGTCCTCATCCTCGCCGCCCCCGCTGCCCTCTGCCGAGTCAACATCATACTCCGAGCCTTCAGATCCATTTGCACCACTGTCGTCCGTGTCTTCGGTGTCGTCTGCATCATCAGACTCATCGGCGCCCTTGCCGAGGTAGTGCTTCCCGTGGCTGATCTTTTGACAGCGCTTCACATTCTGGCCGTAGTCATCCCAGCGGCATTCGTAGCTCGAGTCGGCACAGCATCGACTGCCGGACCAGTTCTGGCCGTCGCACTGCGGCTCGTTCGTGATGCTGCACCTTGTCGCACCTTGTCGTGCACTCGCAAATGGAGCGATGACATGCCGCCAGCCCTGACCACAGAGAGCGCAGCCACCGAAGCGATGACGAGCAAAACCTTCATGGCGATGGATTTGGTAGGTGGTAGAGTCGGCGGATGATGTTGAGCCTTGGGGGCAAAAGAGAGAATGGCGACTGGGAAAAGTGGAGATCAAGGCTCGGCCGAGTTTAGCCACGGGCAGATATGACCTTGAAGTGGTAAGGAAGGCTGCCGTGACCGACTGAAGGCAAGTTGAAGCGGATCGCTTAGTACAAATGCTGTTGAAAATGGCCTGTTACAGGTCGGTTGCGCTAGATAGTCACAACATCCTGGACCACTGGGTACGGTGGTCCCTGCTCACCATGGCGCACTTGACGAGCCACTGGCTTTGCATCGACTTCCCAGCTCTTGGGTTTTGCCACTGGCTACATTCAATTCCTTCACGACAACCACCAAGGATTCCACGGCACGACCTGGCGTACCAACACGGCACTCTCCATCCAAAACACAGAATGCCATGAACATGTTGTCAAAGTCCACGCCTCATACCAAAGCAAGGAAATTCGCAGTTTATTTGCGTTTCGTGAGCAGGTCACAGATGCAATGCAGTGAGCCAATGTTAACTACGCGTGGTGCTCACGATGCTGCTTTCCATGACGGTGTTTCGCATGGCGGTGGTTGCCGTGGTGCTGGTGGGCCTTCTTGGCTCGATC
>JAASGX010000284.1:0-28665 GCA_023334415.1 Phytopythium chamaehyphon | reverse complement strand
GAACGGCGACACAAACCACGTCGGGAGCGACAAGATGGCGACGTTCGCGTGCTCGGTGACGAGCGCAAACGCCTTCTTGGTGATGTCAACCTCTCCCTCCGTCAGCACGTCGGCGCCGTACTTGTCGACCGCGAGCTTCAGTTTGATTTGGATGCAGCTGCGCTCGTGGACGAGGCCAAATAATATCAATTTAACGCCAAAGGGCGGGTCGCCGTCAACTAGAGGCGAAGATGGCGGACGAGGTGGACTACGAGAGCGACTCGGCCATGGCCGTGGAGGAGGAGGAGCGGCCGTCGCGCTCGGGCCGCGTGGTGCGCCGCGAGGGCTCGGGCTCGGGCTCGGGCTCGGGCGCCGGCTCCGTCTCAGGCTCGGGCTCTGGGCGGCGCGCGGTCAAGGGCCGCGGGCGCGGGGCGGCGGCGATGGACGCGGATCGGTACGGGGACGAGGGCGGCGTGTTCGAGAAGCTGCGCGGTGGCTCTAGTGGCCGCGCGGAGGCGGACGCGGGCGCGCTGCAGTCGGTCGAGGGCTGGCTGCTGTTCGTGCGCGGCGTGCACGAGGAGGCGCAGGAGGAGGACGTCATGGACGCCTTCAGCGAGGACGCACCCGTCAAGGACCTGCACATGAACCTGGACCGCCGCACGGGTTTCGTCAAGGGCTACGCGCTCGTCGAGTTCGGCTCCTTCGAGGCCGCCAGGGAGGCCAAGGAGCGCCTCGACGGCCACGAGATCCTAGGCAAGACCATCCACGTCGACTGGGCCTTCCGGAAAGGTGAGGCGCGGAGCTGGGGGCCAGCTAACTAGGCTCGATGCGGTACTTACTGCCTGTTGACTGGCGCACAGAGGCCTCGGACGACGACCGGCGCGGGAGTCGCCGCAACCGCAACAGCGGGCGGCGGTAGGCGGGCTAGAAGGAGAAGGCTGCACGCGAGTGCATGTCATCCAGCGCGGGTTAGAAGACGAGGGCGAGGATGTTGTAACACGAGGGAGCGCAGTGCAGCGACGATTGGCTCGACTTAGCTGTCTCCTGGTCATCGTGACTGACATGAGACTGCTGTAGACGCCAAAGGGTCAAGGTCTCCAGCCCTGTTTTGATTCGATGCTCTCGCCCATGACCTCGCTGGTCTCCATCGCCTCCCTGCTCAACAAGCTATCGATGACAACGAGAAGCTATTAGACCACCAATTCTTTGAAGGAAACACTGGCGCGCTGTATGGAAATCCTGATTACACTACTAAATACGCCACGGAGGCGAGTCTCGGCGGCCAGCTCACAGGTCGTGCCACATGCCGTGGTAGAATGGCAGATTCCTGGCTGCCACGTGGGACCGAGCACGGTCAGACGTTCTTCGAGCGAAAGCGTTGGAAAGAGCGCTGCAAGGGCTCACCTTGCTGCACTGCCTCGGCGATCTTGTTGTCCTGCTCCTCAATGAGCTCGGCCTTGAGCGCCACGTCGGGTGCGCGCTCGGCCGGGATGACGACGACGCCGTTGATGTCGGCGCGGATGATGTCGGCGTTGCGCACGACACAGCCCGAGACGACGATGGGGCAGCCGACGTCCACGACGGCCGTCGAGTTGCGCTGGCCGTGCACCGAGGTGCCGCGGGAGAAAACGGGGAAGTTCATGGCCGAGAACTCCTGGACGTCGCGCACTCGGCCGTCGGTGACGACGCCCGCCACGCTGCGCGCCTTGGCCGCCGTGGCGTAGAGTCCGCCGAAGACCGCGGACGTGCATCCCTCGGGCGCGCTGATGACGATGACCTGGCCCATCTCGGCCGTGTCGACGTAGTTGAAGGGCAGCTTCTTGACGAGCGGGCCGTTGGCAGGCATGACCTTGACCGTGAGCGCGGGCCCGCAGATGTTCATGGCCAGCGGCGCCTCGTAGCCGCGCACCAGGTCCACGTCCACGAGGTGCGCCTGCACGCGCAGCTGGGCGAGCGCGTCAGCGATGGCACAGGTCGAGAGCTTGGCCAGGCGCAGCAGCAGGTCCGTGTCGAGTGCCATCTCGGCCTCCAGCATGCCTGCGGTCGGCCGTGCGTTAGTCCTGTTAGGGGACGACCACCAGGTGGCGGGAACAACGAAATAGCGAACGCACTGGCGGCGGGAACCGCGAGCGGCGGCGGCACGGCGGCCGGCGGCGCGACGGCCGCGGGCGGCGCCGAGGGCCGCTGGTTGCTCTGGAAGGTCGGCGAGCAGCCCGACTGCTTGAGGTGCTCGGCCAGCCGCGTGGCGTTGGACGCGTACTGCTTCTGGCACTTCTTGCACTCGTAGCGCACGAGCCCCTTGCCGTCCAGCGGCTCCAGCCGCGTGAAGTAGTCGTACACGTTGCTCGGCTTGCGGCCCATGGGTGGTAATTTTCCTCCCGCCGCGATTTCTTCGATGAGCGGCAGCGCCGTTTCGCGCGCGCCGATTGGCCGAAATAGCGGTTTATTTATTTATTTATTTCGGGCCGCTTCTACAAGCCCACATGCACAACCAGCAGCTGGGCCTCCATGGGCGCGCGCCGCAGCGCCTCGCGCGCCGCCGCGAAGGCCGCGGGCTCGGGCAGCAGCAGCGCGCGCAGCCTGGCGGCCGCCTCGGCGTCTCTGGCGGCGCGCGCCACGAAGGCCACGGCCTCGGGCAGCTCGTCGCGGCAGTCGGCGACGCCCACGACGTCCAGCTCGTTGACGACGACTGCGTTCAGGTCCAGCGCCACGTCGGAGAAGGCGGCGGCGGACGCCGACGGGTCCACGCGCGCGGCGTCCACGACCAGCAGGCAGCCCATGGGCCGCGTGGCGCGCACGCACCAGTCGACGGACGCCTCGCTGCCGCCCAGGTCCACGACGGCGTCGAACTCGCCGCGAGCGTCCAGGTGCTGCGGCTCGCACAGGTCCAGGAACGCCGCGGGCGCCAGCACGGCCGCGGACGACCGCGCGGCGATGTGGACGCAGTCGGGCGGGAGCTCTAGCACCTGCTGTAGGTACGCGGCGATGGCGTTCGCGAGGCTCCCGCTGAGCGGGCCGGCCGCGATCGCCAGCCGCCGCACGTCTCGCCCGCGCAGCTCGTGGCCGATGGCGACGGCCACCGACAGGTCGTCCGCCAGCAGCAGCAGCTCGTCGGCGACGGACGGAGGCGCCACGAGCAGGTTCGCGACCGGCAGCGTCACGTACTCGGCCAGCGAGCCCGTCGCGGACGTTACGCCCATACACTCGGCCAGGTGGGGGCATTCATGCGAGCACGCTCTGCACGGCACGTACGCCGACGCGACGACACGGTCATTGACTTGGACCGGCAGCACGCCGCCTTCCTGCTGCCTGAGTGCCGGGTCTGGCACGAGGTCGACCACGACGCCGACCAGCGCTTTCCCGAGCGTCCCGTTGTGCCCTCGCAGCGCGCCGCGGCACGCCTGGGCGTCGACGAGCGACGCCGCTGCCGTGAGCACTCGTATCCGGGCCTCGCCGACGCGTAGCGGTCGGCACGCGAGGGTCTGGTACTGCACGCTGGGCGGGTCTTGGCTAGTTCTGCAGGTCGCTCGCAGCGCCAAGGCCGCGAGCGCCGGTGCGTCTGCGGAGCTTCTAACGGGCTCTTCGTCGGCGAGGAGATCTGGTAGCCGGCCGGCGGCGGTCGGCACGAAGTCCTGGTTGAGCGTCCGCACGAACCTCTGGAAGCCACTGCTGTCGACGAGCTCGACGGGCAGCTGCTCGTGCGCGAGCCACTTGGCCAGCGCGCGGTTGGCGCTCTCGAGCCGCAGTCCCCAGGCCTCGTCCTGCTGCGAGGCCTGGTGCTGGCCGGGCGTCGCCGTCGTCGTCGTCGTCGCCGCGGGGCCCCGGGGTGCCTTCTTGGCCGTCGGTCGGCGCGCCGCCGCGCTCGGGGAGACCTGCGCGCGCTGCTCGAGCAACTGCAGCAGCGCGGCCGGGTGGTGGCGCTCGAGGTGGCGCGTGAGGTTGTGTGTCTTGTCCTTGAGGCGCATGCGGCAGAGCCCGCAGACGCGTGAGCCCGCGTCCTCGGCCGAGAACGTCGGGAACAGGTCGCGCACGTCCGTCGCCTGCAGCAGCGCCACCGTCTCGGCCTCCGTCTCGCCCGCGTCCATGCCCGCGTCGGCGATCCCAGCCGCCGCCGCCGTCGCGTGATGATACATGACTGGAGGCAACTCAGTACATACAAAAAAATCAGACGGCGCGACGGTTGGGGAGCAGCAACACGGTTAGAGAGCGGAAACACGGCTGGGGAGCGCACTCGGATGGGTACACACGGCGGTTGAAGCGATGGTCATTTCGGTTTCCCTCTCGAGAAAGGCCGCGCTGCTTGCTGGTGGCACTGCTGGAAGCGCCATGAAGAAGCTGCTGGGCGGGCTGTTCCAGCGGCACGCGTCGCAGCCCGCGAGCCCGCCGAAGGACGAGGGCTCGGCGCGCGCGTCGCCGGCCGCGGGGCCCGCGGGCTCGTCGTCCGCCGGGTCCACTGGGGCCCTGCGGGCCAAGGACCACAACTGGATCTACCGCACGGGCCCGCGGGGCTCGTGGGGCTCGTTCTTCGGCGCGAGCGCGAGCGCGACCGTGAGTGCCAGAGCACCGGCGGTCTCGGCCGTCCCGACGCCCCCGAAGGTCTTCCGGCAGAACCTGGACGTGCTGCTCAAGGAGGTCGCCTGCCGCATGAAGGCCATGTGCGTGGACCTTTCGCTCAGCATCTGCGGCTTGGAGGTATTGACGAGGCCGTGCGGGGATATTTCATCAGGATCCCCAAGATGCAGGACGGGCTGGCGATCGCGAGTGAGATGGACGATCTGCTGAGCTTCGCAGTGCTCGCGGGCGATAAACTGGAGCAACAAGGTGCGTGCTCGCAGCACTTCTGCGCAAGTGGCCCACGCTAATGGCAGGATCTGCGACGCAGTTGAGCACTCGCCGCTTAATGCACTCAAACTCTATTTTGCGTCTCATGAGGGCCGAGCGTTGTGCGAACGAGTGGCCTTCCCGTCCTTGCTGCTTGACTTTGTGGAGAAGACGCGGGTGCACTTGTTGAAACTAGAACTGCAACGACTGCAGGAAGCTCCCGACGCCCCGGAGGACGAAAGACACGAGGATCCCATGCAGCGCGGGCTTGAGTTGCTGATGGTCTGCGTTGTCGCGGTGGCGTCCAGCGCCGAGTTGATGGAGAAATATCGATGTGAATTGCCAAACTTGATTCAACTTGCGGCCGAGGAGTATCCCCCTTCGGCATTCTTCATACGCGATCTTGCTTGCCAGGCTCTAGCTAGCGTTCCTGATAAGAACTTCAACGCTGCTCTAGTCTGGTATTTGCACGACTGCAACATTATTGCAAAGACCGTCCGTCTGATGACAAACAATGCAAGCGCAACACCGACAACACGCGAAAATGCTGAAAACGCGATTCAATGTTTGACAGGTGAGACCGATGCTATCGAACAGGCCGCAAATGACGGCGGTCGAAAAAGAGAAGACCAAGCAGTCATTGAGGCCGTTAGCGATGCACTTGGGCTCAGTAAAGGTGGTGATGCTAATGTGCCAAACCCTGGTGAAGGGGCCATTAGTTCGAACGGTGACCCGCAAAATACTGCTGAACCTTCAACATCAGTGGAGGCGTTCTGTCTACCGTCGTATTCACCTTTGACGGGTTTCAAAGTTCTCATCTACGTTTTGCACAAGACTTGCCGGTACTCTCTTGTGCTTCTGGGTGAATTTCAACAATCTGGCGGGTACACACTTCTCGGGGAGCTACTGAAGACTTGCAAAGAAAGCGATATCGGAACATATTTATATCTCTTTACTTTACTCCTCCCGCTAGGCACTGGGTTTTCAGGCGTCTGCGGGGAAGACGATAGTATGGCGACTGTAAGCACGTGTGGAGCTCGTAATGCTAACGCATTTATGACTATGCGAGATGTACTTTTGAGCAGTATTATTGCACTAGACAACACCAAAGGAGCTGACACACAAGGTCAGAGTGGTCCATCATTTGGCGAGCAGCTTGTATTGCAGCTTCTGACAACTGTTCTCCATGTTTACACAAGTGACTATGACAATTTTGTCAATTTGGAGCCCAAATCGCAGATGCTTGCACTTGTGTTGACGCAACTCCCGTGGATCCGATTTGAAGATGGACAAGTAATTGTGCTACGCATTGTCGAGTATGTTTGTGGAGCTGCTAGACCGGAGATCATGCTGCCTATGGACATTCTTTCAGTACTAAGCAATCTGTTTATTGAGCATACGACATTTGAAACCCGTGATTTGATTGCACTGCAGCTGCGTACAGTAGACAGCGATCATGAAGAGGTCCATCACTCTGTCCAAGAAAGTGATGTACAAAGTGATGAAATGTTGCCTAAGATCTCATCATCGCAGCCATCAGCACCAATCTCGATGGTGTTGTGTACTTGCATTACCAAAATTGTAAGAGATTCGCAGGTCAATGCCTTTAAGGCAGAGCTTCGACGATTTGGATTGCTTGAGCGCGGGGTGTATAAATACTTGTCTAAGATCGCAAATGTGTTATCGACCATTCCATCCAGCGAGACGAAGTCGTACTTGTCACGTTTGGAGGAGCATCTGCGCTTATGGTGTGCACTACTCGGCAGTATGCTTCATGGAGATTTGCAGGCGTGTGTCGAGTTCCGCCAATTGAACATGCATCTATCAATGTACGTACTAATTGAGGCATTGCTCCCAAACGAGGACTCAAAGCCGCAAAGCTGGGGCGGGAGTGTCAAGGGATCTTCCGTACTGGAGCCATTCATTGAGCTAGCCGGCTTCAAATTGAACGAAGATAATCCGGATCAGGCTGGCCAAATAGAAGAAGACATGAAAATTCTTCGTGCTGGTGTCGAGTCTGATTTTAGCAAATTGCTCGGCCTACTTCAAGGGTTCCGCGGCTCCTTCGAGAAACAGCTACTACTCTTGGAAGTGATTGGTCACATGCTGACGAATGGGACTTTTGTTTGGTCTCCGTGGCGAGAATCACAAGGCTACGAAATTCTGATTTCTTTACTTTCCTCGTTGGATTTGGCGGATTGTGCTGTCGATGACGTTAGAAGCCGAATTTTGGACTCGGTTCTAGGGATATTAAGCGCGACCCTGGACCCACAAACAGCTGAGCGCGCAAACTTAGTGTACTTTCAGCACCAGATCGGATATCCCGCTCTTGCAAGCTGCCTATCCAACTCAGGCGTGCTGAAAACAGCAATGCTGCCGTTCATCCTGAACCGGATCTTTGAACTAATAACTGGGAACACTTCTCCGCGAAACAAAATCCGCAATGGAGATGCGGTGCAAGTGATATTCCTGTTACTTCCCAGTCTTCCGGTTGACGACGCAATCAGTACACTTAATCGCCTGCTTTTGAAATTGCTGTCGAATGATGAAGTTGGCTTCTCCAAGAAAAAACAAGTGTCACTTCTTGTAAATGGTGGAGTCTTCAAGTGGATCGCCGATACTTCAGTTATAACCATGCTGCTAGACGATGAACACCCATTAAAGGACCCCATCATCTCTTTCCTTGTAGAGCTCGCGAAAGAGGAGCTGGCAATATCTCATCTCCGAGATTTCATGCGCATCATTGGAAGAGGAATGCCGCTACTACTCTCCAACTCCTTCGTGTCGGGGTATCCTGTTGGTTGCGAGTTGCCTTTCGATGTGGTATCTTCGCCGGAGATTGGGCTTCGATTATTTGAGAGTGTTTTGAGTGCGTCCACTGTACCGCAAACTAAGGTTGGAACGCATGTCAAGACGCGCATGGCGTCAGGGTATGTTCATGTTGTGAACTCTACTGATCGAATATGGCCACCTTCGTCAGGGTACTCATTTTCGTGCTGGCTACGCTTTCCGCCATCGGGGAAGTCGCATTCCATGATTGCATCTGATAACGTAGCTAGCAGAGATGACACCAATGCGACGCCTATTCAGACAGCCTCAGCACCTGTACCTACTGAGGGTAGTACTGTGTGCGTTGCTCTTTGCGAAGGTAACCTGTCTGTGCGTCTTGATGGTGATGATACAGAACTTGAGAGCGCATTCGGTGTCCTCGTCGGGGCCTCCCTAACATTGTTTTCATCCAGTGAAAGTGCCTCGAAAAGCGAAAAACCGCTTCTGTCTCTCGATGTTACAGCAGTTTCACGCAACGATGTCTCGGACTTTTACTTTTGGTCTCATGAAAAGCGATACATCGCGCGCTACAATTCGGTAGAAGATATGGAGATGTGGTGGAGAGCTATGCAGCAATCGGAAAGTATCAGTAACGTTACAACCCGTCAAAAAATCTCTGGTGATATTGACAATGGAGCCGAAGTTCTCTTTGTCTCTCCTGAGCAAACCGCCGACTGTTCGGTTGAGACAGAGCTAGATGGGGCTGCGTGCATTTTGTCAGTGTATTCGTTGGAGTCATCGGGTTGCTTTGTTCGAATTTTCTTTGAGAGGGGGACTGGTGTTCTTCGCGTCGACACAGGCTCAGTAAGCGCGGGGCCAAACATGAATCCAAACCCTAAGCGAACCTCGGCAGTTTTCAAGAGCGTCGACATCGAATTACTGCGTGCAAGCCAACAAAGTCATGACTTGTATTCAAGTATCGAAAGCGAGGTGGCTGAAACACCATCGCAGTGGCACCACTTTGCATTTACTCACAAGAAGTCTGTAGTCGGAAGTTCACAGCTTACTTTATTCGTCGATGGACTTGAAGTTGCGACAAAGAAACTCACCTACCCATCTGCTCCAACAATGGGAACAATGCAAGCCTTCATTGGAAAAGATATCCAGATCTGCGGAACTTATCCGGCGCTACCTTGGAGTATTGGACCGTCTTGGCTAGTGGAGGATATTATTTCCAGCAGCGCAATCGCATGCATGTTTCTTCTAGGGCCTTCCTTCGGAGGGCGATTCAGTGGTTATGCATATCGATCAATTGGAGATTGGCCCGAGGCACTTGCAGTATCACAGCTCGACCGAACAACGAGGCGCCATGTAGAGATCGTTCGTGCGGCAAAGCGACTGCAGCTCGCAAAACTAGCCCGAGCAAGTCGACGAACGTGGAATGAATCGGTGCTCGAGACTGGGCCTGGCGGTGACATAATCGATTCTATGTCCAAATCCGAAGAATCTACTGGGGATAGATCGAATCCAACGACTAATTCTCGCAAGGAAACGGAAAAAAGTGGAGGGTTCCATAGTTTTATCAAACATGACTGTGCGATGAGTGCACTAGGCGTCGAGATACTTCAGCTATTGAGCTCGTTCAAGCTTCCAGACGAAGAGGTTTTGTTCTCACTCAACACAAAGTACAACACGCAGACCAAAGCACAAATTATTGCGCACACACAGATCCAGTTCATTGGAACAGAAGCATCATGCCCGCTAGATCTTGCAAAGTTACTACCATCTGTCGGAGGACTTGGACAAATGGTATTCCCTTTGCTTGAGAACTCTTGGCGCGCGACAGAGTTGAATATTGTCCTACGATTGCTCGCTCGGATTGTACGGCGAAATCCATCATGCATGGCCGAGTGCCTGGAGCTGAATGGTTATGCATTTGTCGCAAGTTTGCTCTGTTCCCGCTCTAATTTGATCAACGACGTCGTCCTTAAAGCTATTGTGCGACTTGCAGTAACAGGTAAACTGACAACTGGGTCAACAAGAACTTCAATTAAGCCAGAGGCAACAACTCAAGGGGGTAATATGAGCCCAACAACCTCCTTCCCAACGATTGTTGATTATGCCGCGCTCTTTCAAGTCGTGCTTTGCACCGAACTTCGGAAACAGTTCAACCAAAAGTTGCAGTGCCAGCTACTAGGATATTTAACCAGCCTTGTTGTGTCTACAAACCAAAATGCACTTTTTAACGCTCGCCAGCTTCGACGTGCCGATATAATGTCTTGGATCTTGCTCTACTTGAAGGAGCTCACCAGCATGAAGTGTACGTTTGATCCCGCCAACGCTCTTCAGATACGATGGTGCTATCCAAGATTCTCTGATCCGCGGTTTGATGAGGTTTTACAGCTTTTGCTATCGCTGTTACGAGTGTATCTACGCGTTGAAAGCCACCCAGATGATATAAGTAGCCTCACAGAGATACTGCTATTTTCATTGACACCAGAAGCTACTCAATTCAACGAAAGTTGCATTCGGATGGTCTTGCTGCAGTTTTTACTCCACGTAATTGAGCAAGATGCAGCCGTTCGACAGGAAAATAAGGAGCCTCCGGTTGGTAGTATTGCTGAAACAATAGTAAACGCTGTTCTTGTTCGCTCCAGCGGCAGTGGTGGGAAATCAAGACGAAAAGATAAATCCCAGGAAAATGGTGCAGCATCGATACCGATACTTTCACCAACTGGGGAATCAACCAGCTCGAGTTTCTTTTCGAATAATGGAGGTGCTGATGCATTCGACAACACTCTACTGGAGATCATCGGTCGGAGTGAGCGGGGCCTGCATGGAGAAGTGGAGATGCTGCTTGCCGTGCGAATCTTATTATCGCTCGCCCAAGACTACCCAAGCTTTGCTCATCAATTGTTTTTGTCTCGTTCGGCACAAAAGTTTAAGCGTGTTCTTCGCGTCTACAGCACGAACTGCAACGTTTACACACCCCTAATAGCATATGTATCTAACATTAGTATAAGAGAGACTAAGTATTACGACCTTGTGTGGTCGCCTGACAACGGGACATTTCAGCAATTTGCTCTGCCAACACCGTGCGGATTCTCTTGTTCAGATAAGGTTTGCCTTTCTCAAGCGTGGGAACTACTTGGAAGCCTAATGATTTACAACACTCGGGAGACAGAAAAAGCTTGTGCGATCAATGTTATTGTGCTCGATCAGTTATCATTCCAAGTTGAGATTAGCGAGTCGTTTTTCACTTCTGTTTGCCAATCGAGCAGTGTCGTGCTTCGGATACTTGTCCAACTATTGATACCGCTACGCCAAAACGCTGAAAGTCAAGTGTCAACTAATGATAACGACCGCCCCATAGCTGATACAGCCGTAACCAATTCCAGCGGCCGATTACCTATTCCCACCATATCGCTGCAGCGAGCTTTAGTGGCATTAGTCTCAGGTCGCTCTACAACACCTAATGTTGCTACTCGAAGTGCACTGTCTGGGGCTTGCTTGAACTTATTGCGCATTTTGCTGAATCGATTGCTATTCGAGAAGGATGAGTGTGCTCCATTCATGCTGTTTCTACTGGAATGTCTAGATGACGCGATAATACAAAGCGACGGAGGCTTTACTCTTTCAGACGGTCAAAAATGCTGGTTGGCGCTATTGGTGCATGTTGTCAAGACAACCAAGGCGCTGGCTGAGAACTGCACACTCGCTTCGCTGAAAAATGTATGCACGCTTGCAGTGGCATTGGCACGATATCTTGCCAATAGTAATAAACATGATCGTGCTATCACCGAGGAGCCGATTAGGCGTATGACTGATGGCGCGCAAAGCAGTAACGAGGATGCAGCTGCCTTTAACCGACCTGGATTTGCTCGAGAGGACAGCGTTAGTGGATCGATCTCAGGGTCAAGTGGGCCTGCAAGCTGTTTCGGTATCGACGTTCTCTTGTTTTTTCTAAGTTCAGTTCGAATGTGCTCAGAGCCTCATATTGCACAACTCGTTGGAGTTGACGATCAGCAATTTTTCTATGGCGTGTTTGTATATTGTGCCCAAGCGGTCGCGCTTTGTGAACTCAACGGGGCGCACAAGGGAATGACACCCTCTGAACGACTTTTAAGTTGTCTCACTACTTCAAAGCAACTACTTTTTCAGCAAACAAAATGCTCCAGTGTAATTGTGTGCGGTGCTTCATTGAACCATCACCATTTGGCCAACACGGGGGGAAACAGTAGTACAATTGGCGGTGACGCTGTTGCCAGTGGATCTGCACACAATCAATCGGTTTCTGCTTCGACCGGCAGTATAGCTACTCAACTCAACCGCATACGCAACCCACTCATATCAAGTAGCCATAAAGAATTTGGTGTTGGCTCGGAGTCTGACCGTAGCTTTATCTTATCACTAGCAGCTGAGCTATTTATTATGCTCGTTGATGATTCTGAAAGTGTCCGACATGCCTCTATTACGCTTTGGCAGTACGTAATGCAGCAGCGAATGGGCGTCCTCAAGGAACTGCTGATAGTGGAGCCGCGGGTATCCTTATTGCAGAACATGACCACATCCAAGAAAGAAGTCGTTGATGTTTTCCACGGCGGGTTTGAAAGGCTACTCCAGATAACAGTGCCAAAGCAGAGTATTAGTTTTGGGGCGGAAAGTAGTTCGGGTGATCTAACGACGGCGGAGCTCGAACTGAGTCGGGAAAGCTGGCTTCAGTTCCATCTGTGGCTCACGGAGCACTTCGAGCTACTGAAAGATCTAATTATTGTGCGCACTGAGCCCATTTATCAGCATCTTGCTGATGTCTTGACAACGTGTTTGTGCATTCGCAAAGTAATGGCAAGCAGTAGCGGCAATGGTGGGTCAGGCGGGACAGTAATAACAGCAAGGCAGAAAGAGATATCACTGAATCTAGACTTTGCTCTGTTCTTTGACCGGGATCTGTGTGCGAAACCAATTCATTATTGCCCGGTGATGGATGATATCGACGTTGGCTACAAATTGGTGTCAAGACGGGCCATGCTCAAGTACACTAATGTTACTCAGATGGCACTAGCATCTATGAATGACGGTCTTTCTAAATGGCAAGAACTTCGCCTGAGGCTGCTGCATACTCGGTCTGTTTGGCAATTTAGCGGTTGGTCACAGGTCAACGACACTACGTCTGCAAGGATAAGAAAGGATGACAGTGTAGAAATGGAGTCACAGGAAGCAAGCGAGACTGGGATAGGTATGTCTGCCTTGATGTGCACTGAGCGCAGTATATTCCAGCAAAATGCATTTCGATATCGTTTGGACTTCACAGAGGGCCCACAGCGAATGCGCATACGTTTAATGAGAAATTATGGGGCATTGGTGACAGCAAGCACGCCAATACGTGATGTCGTCGAGATTGATACACAAGCGACACAAGATGGCGAGTTAAATGCTGTAGAGCGTCCCACGCCTGTTAAAGCCTCGCATAACGCTGCCGACATTGCCTCGTCTGGCTCGGTTGGAATAAGCAAACTATATGCGCGTGCAGCAGAATTTCACGAGGCTGTCGATGTGTACCGTGAGTTTCACTTTAAATGCCACGCATCGAAACACCTGAGTGCTACACACGATCTATCACCAGTGGAAGTCTCCACTAGTTTATCTACCATATTTCGGAGTATCCTTCAGCGCTGTAAATTGGACGCAATGCACCTCGTGTGGAAAGGTTCGCTACAGTTGTTGTTTATGGTGTAAAACGTGTAGCTTAAGTGTTGTCTTTATGTCTACAGGTCTAGATGAGGATAGAGCATCACCGTTTGGTGTCGCTCGCGCTGTATTTGACTATTTTCTAGCAGCTGAAAATATTGGCACCAGCGAGGCGTCTGACATCCCGTGTGGTCTCAGCGTTTCACATTCTCTGATTGAGACAATCCACCAAATAATATTGCGCGCGGAAAAAAATGTTGCTGCAAACGATGCGCTTCCTTCAACTCTTTTCGATGCAGCAGATGCAGAAGCAATGCAGAATGCAATATGTGCATCTCGTATTTCACATCCTACGAGGGATAGCAGTGTTTTGAAAGATAGGCACGTAGCCGCAGCTACTTTGTCTGATGATGAGGACAACGACATTGAAGAAGATCGAGCTGACCTTACTGAAGACGAGCAAGTAGGTATAGAGGAGGAAGACGAAGAGATCGATGAAAATCAAGATAACAAGGCTGAAATGACAGAAGGTGGCGCAGAAAGTGGTCAATCTGAAGCGGCAGAGTTGAAGAACTCGACCGTCCGTCATCATCAGTCTAACAAGGACAATCCTAGCCAATCTACTCGGCTTGGAGTCGTCGATACTGCCATTGACAGTTCAGTTGACTTTGTTTTTGGCAGTATTGCACGGTTTTTGAGTAGCGACGATTATCCACCGCTGCGTTGCTACAATGCAGGGTATATAGCAGGGATGACCAAGTTTGACGGAATTTTTGTTGTTGGGCGTTCTTCATTCTACTTCGTCAGCGGTTATTGTAAGATGTATAACGTACAAACCGAGTTCGGTTCCACGTCCAGTGATTCAGCAACAGCAGCTGGTGTCTTTCCTCTATTCTCGACGAAAAGTTCGTCCCAGCAATCGACACTTTCCCCGGGTTCGAAAACAGCGAAGCGAAGAAAAGCCAAAGACCGAATCAAAATGACGTTGGCGGATTGGGGAACTTCGTTTGCCTCCCCGATGAAGTTTGCAGACGAAGAACCTTTTACGATTTCGCCCTTATCATCTAGTACTTACCCGTCTAGCCTATCAAGTAATTCTCCGACAGGCCCTTTGACTGGCATAAGTCCACCATCAAATAAAAATTGGAGTATCAAATACTCAAAAGTAAAACAGTTTTGCCGCATGAATTATCAACTACGACCGGTGGCAATTGAGTTTTTCGACTTATTTGGATCAACATTCTTTATTCAGTTTGAGTCACACGAGACACGCGAGGAAATCCTCAAGATGATTTTCCAGATGCCGATTGTTAACAGCATTTTTTGGTCGCCTCTTTTAAGATCAAGCGCTCTGTCGTTGTCTGCCAAACGAATTCGACAAGCCCTCACTAAGCGATGGCTGCGAGGTACTATTTCAAATTTCGAGTATCTGATGCACCTCAATACACTTGCAGGGCGCAGCTTCAATGACTTGACTCAGTATCCCGTCTTTCCGTGGATCGTTGCAGACTACACAAGTGATCAGCTGGAATTGAGCGATCCAAAATCATTTCGTGATCTGTCAAAACCAATGGGCGCGTTGAACGAGAGTCGTGCAGCTCAATTTCGCGAGCGATACAACGCCATGTGCCACGACGTCATTGAAGGAGACGATAACCACTACATGATGGCGGCTTTCCATTACGGCACGCATTACTCATGTTCAGCTTATGTTGTGAACTACCTGATCCGGCTTGAACCTTTTTCAAAGTTAGCGCGGGAGCTACAAGGCGGCGAGTTCGATCATGCGGACCGCCTGTTTCGAAGTATACCTGCGTCCTGGGAGTCCGCTTCACGGGAGAATTTGCAAGATGTACGTGAGCTGATTCCAGAGTTCTATTTCTTGCCAGAGTTTCTGTACAACGCGAATACATACGAATTGGGAACTACTCAAAGTGGTGAGGTAGTCAACCACGTCAAACTTCCGGTGTGGGCTCATGGAGATGCGCGAGAGTTTGTACGAGTACATCGGCAGGCACTCGAGTCGAAGTTTGTGTCCGAACACTTGCACGAGTGGATTGATCTAGTGTTTGGGGTGAAACAGACTGGCCAAGCCGCCCTAGCTGCACTCAATGTGTTCATGCCTATTACCTACGAAGGTACAGTTGACATTGACTCGATAAGCGACCCCGTTATGCGAGCAGCGACACTAGCGCAGATTGAAAATTTTGGCCAAACGCCTTCACGCATATTTACAAGCCCGCACCCTGCGAGAAAAGTGCCAACTCTCTCCGGATCTACCGTGCCTAGCAACGCGTTTGGGAACAATTCCACGTCAACGTCTCCATCTCTACAGACATCTCAAGTAAGCCCAGACTTAAGTTTGGCGGATAGCACGCCTACTAGCTCGCCTGCAGTAACTGGTAACTCACTCAGCAATGTGGAGGGATTTGTTAAGTGGCACATGGCTCTCGCACCACCATTGGTATCAATCGGAAAAGACTACGTTTTTCTCAAGAAAGTGATGTCAGCAAAGGTACTGGATGGTCCTGTTGGAGACATGGTGCTGATCAACGATAAGTTTCACTGTCGAGGGCAAGGATGCCGCTTTGTACCTCCAAGATATAGCAAGTACGTCGATTGGGGCGCATTAAACGCATCAGCTGGTGTTGTGGGGGACGGAACTATCAGGCTGCGAGTGCACCAAACATCTGCACGGCATCGTGAGGCAAACAAAGTCATCGGAGTTATTGAAGGGGCCCATTTCTATCGGGTGAACTGCACAGCTATCGCAGACGATGGTACGGTTATTGTAACCGGTGGTGAAGACGCCACTGTCAACATTCTGGAGTACAGTAAAAGCAGTGTCACTGTTAGTGGCACAACACAACGTGTCTTTAAGCAACTTGCCAAACTTGTCGGACATGAAGACCAGGTTATGAGTGTCGCAATCAACAAGGTACGTTCAGTATTCAATTGTAGCTTGTACGCCGATGGATTGACCTTCTTGTGGCCAGGATTTCAATGTGGTTGTCAGCGGATCCGCAGATTGTGGTGCGATAATGTGGGATTTGCGCACTCGTGCCTTCTTGCGCGAGCTTTCCGGCCATGCCCACTCTGTCGACAAAGTGGCGATTAATGGAGCTAGTGGCAACATCGTGACGGCGTCAGTTGCCGAGATACGCCTCTGGAGTATCAACGGCGACCTCTTAGCCGCGGTTCCATCAGTTCAGTCACTTGGACTCTCTGCAATTGTAAGGGAATATTGTGTGTTCTCAACATGTGCGTTACTAACATGTTTGTCATCATTCCTGCAGACGAGTTTGGTCTCGACACGCTGTGAGTGGTGGCAACCCGGTGTTGTTGTTGTCACAGGCCATTCAAACGGCACGATTGCACTTTGGGGACTTTTGCATCCATCAGACATGGCGCAGGATCAAAAGGCTGCAAGCAATCGGGTTCCAGTTCGGGTTGGAAGGTCAAATGGCTCAGGGATTCAGCAAACAGACAGCACATCTAGTCGTCGGCCATCGACTGGTAGCTCGGGATACAAGTCGGCCATTCTCAAAGTGTTACCGTCCTGTCAACTCACTGTGATGAAGTTATTGATGGACCACCGAACAAGCGTGACGTCTCTAAATGTAAATCCCGACCAACGTCAGCTGCTCTCAGGAGATGCAGATGGCAATTGCATCCGATGGGTTGACGATAGTGTTAGTGTCAACATCCTTTGACTCTAAGGTAATAGCAGTCGAATCGAAATCCCTAGTTTAGAGTCATGCCAAGCGATGCACAAATTGATTGCCGCTTGGAAAACCTGCAATGCTCTCTTGAAGCATACCATAAAGCAAAACGCGGTCACGGGCGTTACGTATACCGCGTCGTTTCAAGATCTGCTAGTTTCATTCTCACCTTCAAGTCATTACTCAAAAGGCCCACTTCGGCTTGGGTGCTCGTCAACACCGTGAACTCTGAGATGGTTCGATTTGTACATTTCGTTTGGACTCTCTTGGCATGTCGGTATGCTTGCTATTGGCAACCTACTGCCTCTGCTGAGAGTATCACCGCTATTCTCGATGTTGAAGGCACACTCGTTCAACCGCGACAGCATATACACCAGCGTCATCACCACAACTGCATTCACGACGAAAAACTTGACGAATTTGCGTCGACTGTGGATACGAGATCACTTGTAGTACATCAACGACTTGCACCACACGTCGATAGTTATGCACAAAGCTTTGTCGTCGACAATTTCCTCGACACTATCGGCGCATCAAAGCCAGCAACTGTTCCACAGCGCATGCTTGTAGTAGAGGCGTCAGCACAGGCTTCGTTTCGGCCCCTTCGCATTGCTTTCGATCTCTCCAAACTAACTTCGTACGCTGATCTGCATTTTGCTAGTATGTTATGCTGACCCGCGCTAACTATCTCGTGCTGGTTGCAGGGACCCCGGATACATGTGCACTACTCCAGGAGAGACCGTGACGGTCGACGGATCACAATCGTACACGTGCTCCTCTGACGATTTGCTCACGTCGTCGAAAAAGGAATTCATCGTATCAGTGCTTCTCAAAGCCATATCCGATCGCTTCGGTTCGACTTTATCAGTCCAGCGAGTTGTAGGGAACTTGGTCATCGCAGGCATTTCTTGTGGGTCGTCGGATGTGTGGGCTTGCTGTACTCAGTCAGTTCCTTCTGCTTACAAGACCGAAGGCGTCGCGAACGCCGATTACTTGCTGCATGTCACTGCACGACCAACAACAGGGTCTACAATCGCATGGGCGCTGCCGTGCAACATTGACCAGTACGGTCGTCCGATCTCCGGCCACGCCAACTTTGGCCCTGCACGGTTAGATCCAACCAGCTCCACAGGTCGAGATGAGCAAATCGGCACTGCTCTTCATGAAATGACACATGCTCTTGTATTCTCCAAAGGAAGATTCGCAGACTTTCGGCAGCCGTTTAACGGTGCCAAGTGGGGATACGCAAATGTTGTCTCGCAGACGACAACGACATCAAATGTAGTAGTCAGCAAAATCATCACTCCGTCTGTGGTCAAACAAGTCATGAAGCAGTTTAATTGCTACGATTGGAGTGACGCAGGGCTGGAGCTCGAGAACGGCGACAAGGGGAGCGCAGCCTTCAGCTCCCACTGGGAGAAGCGAGTTGTGATGAATGAGTACATGAGCGCTACGAGTTCGTACGACCCCGTATACTCTGCGCTGACGCTCTCACTCTTCGAAGACAGTGGGTGGTATCAAGTCAATTTCTCATCCGCAGAGACGCTCGCGTGGGGATACCTCGAAGGTTGTGGTGTGGCACGGTCGCGATGCTCGACGTGGAGTTCTCGTTACATCTGTAGCGACGCCGAAGAGGATGCATGCACCGCCGATAGCAATGCCAAGGGATACTGCAACATAGCACAGTACAGCGCAAGCATCCCTGCTGGATTCCAGTACTTTCAAGACCCAACACTTGGTGGTAGAGATACCTACGCCGACTACTGCCCATTTTATCGGGCATACAGCAATGGCGACTGCCGCAACATCGGACGGAGTCCAACCAACATTGATGTAGACAACTGGCTAGAAGTCGCCGACTCGTCTAGCAAGTGTTTCATGTCAAGTCTGAGCCGGAAAGGGTCAAGCTCTGCGAGTTTCCGACCAACTTGCTACCAGGTGCTGGGATGCACATCTTCTAGCCTGATGCTCTCAATCGGTGGGGAAACGGTAAGCTGCCCGCTAGCTGGTGGGGACATAACGGTGAGCGGACTTCGTGGCAAGCTCCAATGCCCAACAACTGGTGCCCGTCTGTGTCAGATGATTCAGAACAAGTGCTCCGGTGCAGGGGTCTTGCTATCGACCGGGAAATGCCAATGCTTACCGGGGTATACTGGCGACAACTGCAGCTCCAGGACTTGTCCAGAGATGACCAAAAGTGACGGAAGTTTAGACGAATGCGGAGCAAAGTCAGGTAGAGGGTCATGTGATCGATCCACAGGAGTTTGCACCTGCAAGAGCGCTTACACAGGACTCAGCTGCTCTGAGCTTGTGTGCCCAGTTCTCGCAGCAAGCAAAAACAGTAGCGAGTGCTCAGGTCATGGTACTTGCGACCGAGACTCCGGAACTTGCTCATGTGCGGATGGGTACAGCGGCAAAGCGTGTCAGTGTGTTCCAGGATGTTCAACTGAAGACTCGACGTCGTGCGGTGGAGCCCACGGCACTTGCGACTGCGTGACAGGAGCGTGTGTTTGTGGGACTGGGTACTCTGGTGTCGCGTGCGGAACGTCTGGGTCTCCATCGTTGACAGAACTGGAACTCCCATCCACGGCCGACGACTCGGAGAGCACTACCGGGACTGTCGACGACAAGGAATACACTTTCTTCAAGATCTACCTCAACTCTAGCACGTTCGACGTCACGTTTGCGCTGGCCAGCGACACTGACGATGTGGATATGGACATCTACGGATCGTTCGAGGACGAGTACCCGACATCACTGACAACTTCAAGCATACGATTTGCCAGCACTCGTGACGCCGGAGAGCCCGACGCGATTCAGCTCTGTGGAACACTGGGAGTCTTTCCTCGCGGCACCAGCGATCCGCTACGATACTGCGCGCGTGCGACGACTGCATTCGTCCAGAACACTCCTGGGTACTTCTACGTGTCAATTCTGGGCTTCGTCGGGGGTTCGTACTCGCTGACAGTCGAAACCGACAAGTGCAAAGGTGTGACTTGCTCTGACCACGGCACGTGCGGGCTGGTGAGTCGTTGCTTGATATGCATCACTTGTGATCCATTGCTAACCCTGGTGCTTTACTGTCTTTTCCTAGCTCTACGCTGGCGTGTGCAGTTGCGATCGCTACTGGAGTGGAGACGACTGCAGTGTGCCAAAGTGCGGCCCGGATTGCGAAGACCTTGGTACATGTGCTGCCGGTGGGTGGGCAACAACGACTGATGCGTCGCTATCGAGCATAGCCATCGGATCGCTACGCAATACGTCCGAGTGCTATGGCAACGGCGTTTGCCAAGTGGACGCAGCAAGTCAGGACGAACCAACATGCACATGTGACGCAGCCTATTACTTTTCAAGCCCCATAAATCGCGACCAGGAGCTTTGCAAGGAGCTGGTTCCATCGGTGGCTTACCTTCGTCACTACACGGAGCCGTTCACGGTCTCGTCGGATCTACTCGATCTGTACGTCGACATTGGTGCCTGGGCGTTGTTTACATTGGAGGTCAGGGATGAATGGGAGGTGCTGGTAGCAACCCTCGAAGCTAAGACCCTCGAGGCTGATGCCATGCTGTTTGTGCGAAAGGAAAAGCTTCCAACCACTGTTGTCGATAGTACGTCGGCCACCGCATCGTCATCTGTGCAGTACACCGACACAGCGAGCTGGACAGCAGGAGAACCGACGCGAAAAGTGGTGCTCAGCCGTGCGTCCTCGACACTCAGCTCGGGGCTATACTACGTTGGCGTGTACAACAGTCCCTACGGCCGTGCGTCGCTGGGGTATAGCCTTGTGGTCAACGCGACAGGCAGTTGCAGCGGCAGCACAAGTAGCAGCGGCAGTAGCAGTTCTGACACCGCAGAAGACCCGTTTGGGATATGCGAGAACGGAGGAGTCTGCAACGCCCTCGCGACCGACATCTGCACCTGCCCAGACATGTTCGCTGGTAAATTCTGCGGTCTCAATGTATCTCGACTGTCGCTGGCTTCGCCTCCATCGTCGTCTTGGGCGTCATACGTGTCGCTCAACACGAGCAACATGACGCTGGGCATTGGCGGGTGGAACTACTTTTCGTTCGACGTTGAACAGACCAGCGCGCGGCTGGCGCAGATCGAGCTCGTGATTGCCAACCGGCTAAGCATTCCGACACCTGCGCGCCCGCTTCTCCTCGTCCGATCCCCGAGCGACAGCGACTTCCCAACACTTTACTCCGACGCGCTGCAGGACTTTGCGGGCGTGCAGGGTCGCAGCAGGTCGCAGGTCGTGCCGCTCGCCATCGAGTCGGCCGCGTGCTCCTTCTCCGCCAACCACAAGCACTGCTACAAGGTGGCCGTACACAACCGCGCGACGGCCGGCGCCGCCCTCGTCTACGCCTTGCGCGTGACGCTCTTCTCGTCCCTATCGGCGGCGTATCCGTCCGCTGCGGCCTGCGTCTCCAGCAGCTCCTCGTCCTCCTCCTCAGCGCAAGACAGCACGTGTCTAGGGCGGGGGACGTGCGCCCTCGTCCAGGACCCGGACGACTCGACCGCCGTGTTGCCGAGCTGCACGTGCGGCGCGGGCTGGTCGGGCCTCCGGTGCGGATCGCCGACGTCGATCGCGGCCTCGCAGCTGTGGACGGCGCTGCGCAGCCTCTCGCTGCTCTGCTCGTCGTGCTCGAGCGCGCCGTTCTCGCTCTCGCGCGGCCAGGTGCGCGTCTTCCGCGTGCCCGAGCCGCTGCGGGCCAACGTGGGGCTGCGGCTGGCGGTCGAGCCCGTGGGCGCGTCCGCAGCCGTCCCGAGCGTCTACGTGAGCGAGTTCATGCCCCGCAGCGTGTCTGACTTCTCCTACATCTCCACTGGCGCCGGGGCCGCGCTGGAGCTGACCTCGGGCTCGCTCTCGGGCCACTTCTGGGTCGTCGTCTACGCCGAGCTGGCGCCGGCGTCCGCGGCGCTCTCGGCCGGCGTGGGCCGCCTGCTGGCCGCTGCGGACGCGACCTTCCGGCTCGTGGCCGCCCCGTTCCCGCTGCCGGCCGCGTCCGCAGCGTCCGCGCTGCTCTCGGAGCGCTCGTTCGAGAGCGAGACGCTGCGCTGGCTCGCGCACTCGCCGCTGGGCGTGGCTTCGCTGGCCGCGGCGGCCGTGGCGCTCGCGCTCGCGCTCTGCTTCTGCCTCTGGCGCGTGGCGCGCGCGCCCGAGCACCGAGACGAGCTGGCCGCGCGCCACTTCGGCCTCAAGCCGCGGGCCGTGGCCCTGGCCCCGCTGGCCGCGGTTGTGGACGCCATTGCGGATGCGGATGCGGACGCGGATGCTGTGGACGCGGACGTGGACGCGGCCGCGGTCGAGATGGGGCTCATGGCTCCGGCCACGAGGCGCTGCTCGGCCTAGGGACGGGCCGTGGGGCCGTGGGACGGATCCTCATCGGGCCGCCGTGTGGCCGGCGCGTGCCCGCGGATCCTCCCGCGCTTCAAGGCGTTGACATGCGTCAAGCGGGTGCCACGCCTGTCCGCGTGGGTTGATAGCTTGTACTGCACACCTCGTGCCGGTTGGCCCAAGTTCAGAAATGCCATCCGGTTTCACTAGGGTTCACTATGCGGACGAGGGGTCCCACCGTGCGGCCGCAGTCTCTCGCCGTTTGTATGCGGCCGGCGCCGTCCGGTGCGTGTGGTCAGCACTGGAGAAGGCGAATGGGAAGGTTCCAGCTATAGCATCGGCGGCCGGCCGCATGGGGCGAGCGCGGACTGCCCAAATTATCCCCGCGAGCTTCTACCGACCGGGTGCAGGCGTCCGCGCGGCCGTCCGCAGCCAGGGCCAGACCCCAAGCCGCCGGCCGCGTCCGCAGTCTGCAGTCCGTCCGCAGCCCGTCCGCACGTGATGCCGTCCCCGTCCGCGGCCGTGGACGCGCCGCCCAAGCCCAAGTTCTCGCTCGCGCTCTTCGGCCACCGGCGGCGCCAGAAGCTGCCGCCCGCGGACGCCAAGCCGCCGGCGTCCGCGGCCCAGGTCGAGCTGCCGCCGCTGGCCGCGGCCCCCGGCCACATCCACAGCGGCCACATCCACAGCGGCGTCCACAGCGCGGCCGCCGGCCCCGTGCACCTGTCCACGCCGTCGTCCGCGCCCGTGGCCGGCGTCTTCCCGCGCCGCAGCGCGTCCCGCGCGTCCGCGCTCCCCGTCCTCGCCGTGGACGACGCGGACGACGCGGACGAGGGCCATAGCTTCAACTTTCGTCACACGACGCCCGGCGCCCGGCGGCCCAAGCGCCAGCCACCGCCGCGCGGCGCGCTGCTCCGCGCGAGCTCCGGCGGCAACGGCACGGTGTTCGTGCTGCCTGCGCGCGGTCTGCGGCGGTCTCGGCTCAGCTCGAGCTCCAGCACGAGCAGCAGCAGCCACAGCGAGAGCCTCGGCCTCGGTCCGCTGGCCGCGGACGCTGCGGACGCGGCTGGGGACGAGGCTGAGGACGCGGCCGACCGCGGCGTCCCCATGCTCGAGGACGAGCTGGACGCGTGGTGGACGGCGCGGCCGGAGCTCGCGGCGCTCGAGGACCTGGCCGTGGTGATCGCGCCATCCTTCGAGCCCGTGGACGAGCTGCGTCCGCGGGTGGCCGGGCCCGCGGACCTGGCGCCGGACCCGCGGGCCTGCTGCGCGCCTCGGTCTGTCCGCGCGGGTCTGCGGTCGGCGCGCGCGCTGGAGCGGCAGCTGGTGTTCGCGATCCGCGCGACCAAGTGGGGGGCGTTCCTGCTGGTGCTGGCGCGGCGGGGGCTGCGGACTGGCCGGCTGGACGCGGCGGCCTGCGTGTCGGTGCGGTTCGCGGTCTGCGCGGCCGTCCGCAGCGAGGTGGACGGCCGGCGGGCCCGGCAGGCGCAGCTGGAGCGGCGCATGGCCAAGAAGATGACCGAGTACCGCGTGGCCGTCGAGTGCGTGGCCGGGGCCCGCGGCGTGCTCAAGTTCGGCCGCAAGGGCCGGCCGCACGCGACGCAGCTGGCCGTGGACAACGGCGAGACGCTGCGGTGGACCCCCAAGCCGCGGCGGGCCGTGGGGGCGCTGGGCCGCAGCCTGCCGCTGCCGGGCACGGGCCCGTCCAAGGCCCGCGGGATCGCGCTGGCGGCCGTGCTGCAGGTCCGCGAGGGTGTGGCCACGGACGTGCTGGCGCGGGCCGTCCACAAGGGGACGCTGGCCGGGGACGCGCGGTCCCGGGCCTGCGCGCTCTCGGTGGTCACCAGGGCCCGCACGCTCGACATCACGGCCAAGAGCCCCGAGGAGCGCGAGTGGCTCGTCCGCAGCCTGCGGTTCCTCGTCCAGCTGGCCCGCGAGCACGAGCGCCGCGTGGCCCAGCAGGCCGAGCTCGCCATCATGCGCCGCATGGAGGGCGTCGAGGTGCTCAAGCACGGCCGCAGGGGCCGCCCGCACAAGACGCGGCTGCTCGTCAACCGCTTCGGAGAGATCTCCTGGCTCGGCCGCAGCAACGACGCCATCCAGCTGGACGAGATCCGAGCCATCGCCGTGGGGCTAGAGACGCCAGTGTTCGCCAGGGCCGTGGCCGCGGGCAGGGCCCAGCGGGCCGACGCCTTCGCCTCGAGATGCTTCTCGCTCGTCACGCGCGCGCGGTCGCTAGACATCGAGGCCGCCAGCGAGGCCCAGAGAGACTGGTTCGTCGTCGCATTCCGGTACCTGCTGGACAAGGTGCACGAGAAGACGGCGGCGCTGCAGCGAGAAAAGGCCGAGAAGCAGCTACGACTGCTGCAGGAGCTATGCGGGAACGGCCCCAACAACACCGGCGGACACGAGTTCCACGGAGACGGAGAGCGCATCCAGCCGGCGCCGGCACCGCCCTCGCGGTACATGTGAAAACGCCGCGCCTAGACAACCGAGGCCGCGAGCGACTGGAACTCGCGGCCGCCGCGCCCATACCGTCATATCCAAGACCACCCGCCACCACTTCACTTCACCACTGCCACCCTATGACTATAGTCCGATGCCGTCGGGATGCGAGCAGCTCCAGACCAGAGCAGGCTCCTGTTCTCCTCGTAGCGACGCAGCTACACCACCAGTATATCATAACACGACCATCCTCTATCTAACGCTATTCATGTTTCCCGGTTTGCCTGTCATTGCTGCGCTCGCCACAGATCCGAGACCGACGGAGACAGCGACGGGATTGACACGCGGTGAAGCTTGAGCCACTCCAGCATCTGCTCGCGTTCGACTGAGCGGGCATTGGTCATCATTTGATCGACGATCTTTTGCCGAGCAGCGGCGTGGGCCTCGTCTAAAACCTCAAGCTGGCCATTGCTCAAGGTTGTGAGGTCAACCATCCCAGGAACCAGGTCGCACGCTTGCAGATCCACTGCTTCGGCTCGCGGTACAGCTCGGTAAAGTGCTTGCTGCACTTCTGCAGGAGACAAGGACGCAGCATGGGTGCTGCTATTGCTGTAGACACCAAGGTGGCTCACTGAACTTCCGTTATCTTGGCCGTGGCGGATAGAGAGCGCAAGCGACGCAGCTTGCTGCTGGGCAAATTCATTCCGCCTCATGGAAGCGCGAGACACTTCTTGGCGGCACTTAACGCAAGCGAATCGTTCAGCGCTGGTACCCACTCGTAGAACGCACAACGAGCAGTAAAGTTGAGTACAAGCACGGCTCGAACTGTCACCGCTGGTGCACTGGAGATTGTCGTCGACCAACTCTCCACACAGGCCACACGCAAGCAGTGCCATGGTATCTGCAACTGTAGGGTTTCCCAGGCCCAACTTGCTAATCCATCGCGCAGTAGCATCTTGGACTGTCATGGGAGGGCCGTACACACCTACCCTTGTCGGGTATTGGTGGTGCTGTTGGTAGTGATAATAGTGACTTGGGTGGTGCCGCCAGAGAAATCTGCTTGAAGTCGACGACGCATTCGCGTAAACTGGTCCTGAGTACAGCGGACGCGATGTTGACACGAAGGAGGAGGAAGAAGTCGGGAGGCCAATGGTGCCGGTCAAGGTGGTCGGTTCGATGGGTGCGTGCCAAATTCCTGATGACACCTCAGCGGTATCTGGGCGGCTGGGTGGTGGTGCTGGCGACACGACTTCTTCAACATTAGCAGGCGGGGAGCTTGCATCAGATCCTTTGGGTGCGGAATTAGTGGAAGCGGCTTCTGCTGGCTTTGACCACGGTGCGGACCTGTCACGGTGCCCGAGAGTGGAGCTGTTTGGTCCGAGCTGAGCCTTGAAAGCGGGGGGAGTTACCAACACTGGCGGTCCTTTGGCAACTGCGAGGTTAGAGCTTTGCGGCACAATACGAGGGTGCCGTTGCATTCGCTGGGGTGCCGTCGTCTTCTTCTGGGGCGACTTCTGAATATGCTGGAGTGCTTCTGCTTCGGCATTAGCTGAAGCCGACACTGATCCGCCGCGATGCTTTCGCCCCACCGTAGTCCATGCGCCAGCAGCTGCTAATGAATTGTCCGCATCACTTGTCGCCTCGCTCGGTTCCAAATCATGCTCAGAGTGGTCCTTAGTGTCTCCATCCGTTTTTGCATCTACCTCCTCGCCCTTGCTCTCGGTGTTGTTAGTTTTGTGATCGTTGTATTCTCCATCATCATCAGAATCCTCTTCAACGGCTTCAGGGGTATCATCCGTCGGGTCGATGCTCTCAGCAGCGGGCGCGACAGGTTTCGCGGTTTTGCGCTTGCCGCTCTTGTGCTTGTGCTTCTTCTTGGACTTTTTGCTGCTGCTGCGATTCGCATCGGCGGCACTTTCCTCAAGCTCCAGCATGGCAAGCATTCGAGATGCTGCTTCTTCTTCGAGTTGCCGCCAGACGCCTCGCAGGCGGGCAACGCACTTTTCACTCCCCTTCAAACCCGAGACCTCGGCTTCTTCTAGTGGGGTTTGACCAATTGCATTGCGAAGAGTGATGTCCGCGCCGTAGCTCAAGAGGGTCTCGACGCACTCGAGGTAGCCGCACGATGCGGATAAGTGCATCGCGGTGCTGCCTTCGCGGTCCTGGAAGTTGACCAGCGCCCGGTCCCTGAAAAGTTCTCATCGTTGCGTGAGTACAACAAGCCCGACGACGCAAGTGTCGATGCACTCACTTTTCCAGCAGCAGCTTGACAATCTCGGCTCGGGGGTGGTCGCTGTCGTCCTCGTCCGGGTTTTCGCCGATCATGACCGCGCAGAGCAGAGCTGGCGCGCCGTAGTGGTTGACGGCCTTGACGTCCGCGCCGTGGGCCAGCAGCACGCGCGTCGCCTCGAGCCGTCCCTCAATGCACGCCCAGATCAGCGGCGTGTCTGCGTGGAAAGCGTTTGTGAGTGGCCCACAGAGCTGCTCGCTCGCGTCAGTCGCCAACCTTCGTTGGCGTTCCAGCAGTCGACGCTCGCGGTCCTGGCGCAGATGGCCTCGACGATCTCCGGGTCGCCGTGCTGCGGTCGAGTGTCGGCCCCACGTCAATCAACTGGAACTGCTGGACCGTGTCGAGCCATTAGGAAGTAGCTGGTAGCCCACCTTGGCCGCGAAGTGCAGCGCCGTGGAGCGCAGCTCGTGCGTGCGCACGGCCGTGTCGGCGCCTCTGTCCAGCAGCGCGCGCACGACGGGCGCGTGGCCCTCGGCCGCGGCGATCATGAGCGCCGAGAAGCCGTCGACGTCCACGGCGTCCACGGCCACCTGGCCCGCGTCCAGGATCTCCTCGAGGCACTCGAGGTCGCCCTCGGCCGCGCACTCGTAGAAGTTGACAGCCCACGTCTCGCCCGGCAGCTCCACCTCGAACTCGACGCGCTCCTCCTCCGCATCTTCGCCAGCCATTCCGAGCCGACTTTCGCGCGAAATTATACTGGCAGTATACAATTTGCCTCAGAAAGAGACAGGCGCGGCAGGGCAAGACAGGTCGCTCTACATGCGCCGGCGCCGCAGCTGGACGAGGCCGCGTGGGCTGGGCGCGCAGGAGCCGATCGCTTGTGTCGGATGTGAACTCTTTCGCGATGGTGATGATCGAGGTTGCGATTGAGTCTTTCCG
Source organism: Phytopythium chamaehyphon (assembly GCA_023334415.1). Taxonomy (NCBI): domain Eukaryota; phylum Oomycota; class Peronosporomycetes; order Pythiales; family Pythiaceae; genus Phytopythium; species Phytopythium chamaehyphon. The sequence goes on along the minus strand of JAASGX010000284.1, from coordinate 737 downwards.
TGGGGAACATCGTGCCGAATGGGGAGAGCTGCCGCCGAGGGCGAGCGTATTTGCAATCGCGAAGTGGTGGTTGCCGGTTGGGTTCGACAGAGCGCGTTGCGGTTGATGCTGGTGTTGTGCACTTATCGCTAATGGAGGACTTCGCCACGAGAGACTAGATTCAACACAACGATCCCCCCTGTGCCCGATGGTGAGTGTTGAAGCAAACAGCACACCATATCCGAAATACTGCGGACGAATTGTATCAAGATCACATGACCTCGCGTTGAGGTGCCATACGCAGCTTACTGTCCCTAGCAAATAGCAAGGATATGAAGTTTGCTGGAATGACCGGCCAAGATTCAATTCGCTCACCATGTGCGATGTTTCCGACAAGCGATTGGAGGTATCGTCGATATGCTCAACGACGAAAGTGAGGATCCAAGTCCGGGGGAATCGATGGCAATTTCGATTTAATTGTGGAAGTTGGTGACGTCATAGCTCTTGGACATTTGGTTCGAGAAGATGATGCAGACACCAACAAATCTTGCGTAGGAGCTCACGGGAATTGGCAAGATCGAAGGGCAATTGCCCTGCTATCGTGGCAACCTGCACACTGCTGATCTTCTGCATAGCAACAACGCTGCCGTTAAAAAAATGCTGCCGGCGCTTCGTTGTGGAATTTTTAATTGGGTGAGAATTTGAAGATCTTCACAGAATCTTGGAAGAGCTAACGAAGCAAAGATAATATCGAGTAT
>JAASGX010000283.1:0-28789 GCA_023334415.1 Phytopythium chamaehyphon | reverse complement strand
GTGCAACGTTGTGCCAACAGCAAAAATGACCAAAATTGACCAAAAATGACGCAGGAGCCGGAGCGTGTGCGGGGTATTCCCGGTTTTGGAGCGGTAGGGTACCGGTTTTGGACCGTTCTATACTGCAACGTGATGCCGAAGTGTGGCGTGGAAAGGGCGCGTTGACGCCAGTGGTTTGATCGTTGTATTGGCGTCGTGCTGGGGAAGAGCCAACTGTTCAAGTGAAGGTGGAGCATCGAACCCCAAGCCCATCTCCCTTGCTGGACCGGTTGGTAATTTGAAATACCGGTATATCGTCGGATGCTACCGACGATGAACCGATATTAGCAGTGGTATCATGGAGGTGTTGTGAGCTTGCTGCATGTGTCGTTGGCCAATGCATGACGTGGAAGCCACCTTTGGGCTGCGCCAATCAGATTGTGCCACAAATGGTTGTGGCCAATCAGCAGTGTTTTCTTTCAACAACGACCAATCAGCGCTCGATATCTTGCTGTTGATTGGTTAGTGGTCTCTGTACGTACGTTTTTAGACATGCTGCGCCAGAGTGCCATTTTCCATTGCCGTCATGGCGAGAAAGGACATGGCGATCCGCCACCGCGTTCGGTAGGCGGACACGATGCGCGTAATAGCAGCGGTCGCTAGTTGTGGAGAGGGGGAAGCCGACGGGCCGAGCAACTGTATCGGCTCATGGCGGCAACCTCGCCCCAGCCGCGAGTGATCTCCCGGTGCGACGCCTTTGGACTGCGGAGCCGCCGACTTCGGAGCGGGCGGCCTCGAGGTTTCAAACATTTGAATCGAGAGCTGCCGTTCAAACATTTGAACCGAGGTGCTGGCGTCGTGGTTTCAAACTTTTAACCCAAGAAAGTCCGCGCCGTTCATCTCCGCCCCCCTTCATTCGAGAAAAGACGCGCCGAGCTAACAAACAAGCTTCATCAGCGTGCTCACCAGGAGGGAGACGGCGATGTACGACGCAGTTCCGCAACGGCGCGAGCAAATCCAAGATCATTCGCATCCGCACCTGCATGCGTGCGTTCACCGACATGTGGCCCCGTCAGCGCGCGGCTAGAAGAGCTCGATGCTACTCTGTTTCTCTGTTCGTGTTGGTGTGGTGTTACTGCCGCCGCTTGTTGGTGGTGGTGATGTTGTTGCTTATGGTGGCATGGAAGCTGCTGCTGCTGCTGTCGCCGCGAGTCTCGAGGTCGGACGACTCTCTTGTTCTTTGTTGTCCGTGCAAGTGCAAGTAACGGAGCATCCAGAGAGCAAGCACTCACGAGCCGCGAGTGAAGCGAATGGTGGGCGAGTCCATTGCAGAACGTGTTCGTCGCCGGTGGCTCTGCTCGCCTTCAGTTTGAGTTTTCTCCGAGGCTCAATCTTTTGCGCGCGACCTGTTCAAAGAAAATGATGTGAGGAAGCAACCACCGCTGTGCGCGCAATACGAGAAGCTGCAAATGAATACACGCGCAGAGGGCGGACGCAAAATCAGAGGACTCCTGGTCAGCGTATTATTGAGTTCGGGTTACATGGGAGAACCATATCGTCGCTACTGTAGCCGCGATAACATCCGCACCAACGTGCCAAGCATGCTAATCGAGCGAGTGCCGACTGTGATGAGGTGGACACACTGCCAGACTCAGAAGTGAACATTCGTACTCCTGACTACACTATGAAGCGGTTGGGAGCGCTGCATACACTGATGAACAAGGAGTGGCTCCGCTGGTGGCTCCAGTTTGGAGCTGCAAGTCTGGGCGAAGTGGCTGTCAACGCGCAGTTATTTCAACGATGCTCACGGCCGCAATTATCAGCAAGGAACTTGACAGTAGTGCAAGGAAAGAAGCTGTAGTCAGCAACTCGTTAGTTTGTAGGAGAAGACAGTCATCGGCAAAGACCGAGGGCATCTAGGCGCTCACTTGTCTTGCAAGCTGCGAGACCGTACAGCAATTCGCCTGCAGTTCACCGGAACTGCCGGTGGAATGGGTCGTGAGTACAATTACGGATTGCTCGCTTAGGTCCTCCATGCCTAGGCGAGCACGGCCTGACGTATCCTCGCGATTCTCGGCGGCGCATTCACTGTCGATTGGGAGCCGCACGACCTCACCAGTGGCACGCTATGTTTCTGCTCACAGTGTTGCTTTGACGTATGCAGATGTGCTGGACCTGTCGCCACGACAATTTGCCCGGCCCACTTGTAGTGGATCTCGGATGAACACACTATCAGGGGAAGCTGGCGCTTCCAGAAGGTCCTCGCTTGTGTTGTAGTTTGCTTGTTTAGAAGCGAGCTCTGGCCTACTGTTGGGCGGCCTCCATACCGTCCTTCATGCTCGGGTCCTCTCTGAGATCCCTGGCCAGACTCACTATTCTACGTCCTACGACTTCATCCGATCATGCCAGTTTAGCCGCAGACCCTCCTCAGTCCTTCGCTGGTGTGAAGGCCATCGACTCACTACACCACTGCAAGATCGCGTTGTCAGACGCGAAGAACACCCACCGTGGGTATGTTGCGGCGTTGCTGGCAACGCCACTGAGCTTGCCGTAGTCTGGCCGAATCCCGAACCATGGTCGTCAAATCGATCCTCCTCATAAGCAGTAGCCCGACAGCAATGTCGACGAAGAGGGCGGCGACATGTTGCGCTTGCAGCCGCAGTCGGCCACCAACAAAACAGGATGGCTAACAGTTCAAGAGCTGTCACAGTGAATTGTAGCACCGCAGAGGAGACACCCTTCACTTCACGCGTGTCAACTGCGCTCTCTGATACACTGAAGGCGGTAAACTGAGCGCGCTGCGATGCAAACTGGATGCCTTGATGCTTGACGCTCGCAATTCCTCGCCACCTGCCTTTGGAGTGCTCAACGCCGGGTGGCGAAGCAATAACGCAGCTCCATGTGACCATTAGACCATGCACTACAGCTACAATCCGCTGCAGCCGCCCATTGCGCCATGTGCTCGTGACAACGGGTGGTCGAGAGCTTGGGGTCGAGGAGCTCTCGTTGCGACCTCAAGCTCTGAGAGCACAGTAAAAGTGCCTGACACGCTGTCCCTTTTCTGTTTTAATTTCGGCAGCCACTAAAAAGTGTATGTCGCATCTTGAGTTCACTATGCATTACAAAAAGGCCGACATCGCAGTACATAGAGTACCTAAGTGAAATATCATGTTACACAGTAACAGCAAAACTGTTCAGAACGTTTTAAATACGGGATTAGAGGTTCTGGCCCGTTTCTGCAAGTTGCGCTTCAATTTGGCCAAGAGCGTGTTCCCGCCGCCCATCCCCCTCAAAACACCTCGCCGTCTGTATAGTCGTATACTGCGTTGAACACGCACTCGCAGTCTCGCCAGCTGTCAGTCGCCAAGAGCTCCGCCACGCCGGACTCGCCATCACCTCGGCCGCATCGCCACTGTATCCGCCGCCGCCAGCCGCTCCGCTCACTTCCCCAGCGACGCAAGCGCAGCCACTTGTCAGCCACCGCATGGAGGAGCTCAAGCTCATGCAGCCGCCCGGTCTCTGTCCCCAGTGCCGGCACCCATTGTGCTCGCTGCATGCCTGCATGCATGCGGTTGGCCGCGGGGCTATGCGCATCCTGAGGCTTCGAGTGAGGTGGCGGCGGTGAATGGCAACGCTTGCTGGCCCAGCGTAGAGGTCGACGTCTTTATGGAGGGCCCGGACTCGGCCCACCAGTGCGTCGAAGTCGCTCGCTCACTTTCGCTTTCGCGCGCTCGAGCCCACGCCTCTCCTCGCCTTTCCTGTCTCCCTCCCCACGACCGAAGCCATCACTTCCCACTAGCAACACGATGAGAGCGAGTCGACGGACGGTGGTGGCGGCCGCGCTGGTGGCGCTGGCCATGCGCCAGACCGCGCAGGCCAAGAGCGCCAACCAGATGGCCTTCGAGGCGTGCCCCGTGCGCCACAAGCCCGAGTACTTCTGCTGCGAGTACTCGGAGACCTCGCGCGAGGTCTTCACCAAGTACAACCGGCCCACGGGCGGCGCCTACGAGCGCTTCTATGCCGAGGGCTGGAACGACCTGCTGCGGCAGGTCAACTTTCCGTACAGCAAGTTCACGCCCGACACGCCCAAGTTCCACTACGACGACCCGGACGCGGTCTGCCGCGTGCAGACCGTCGTCATGCAGAGCACGGGTGAGCTCTCACAGGCGCTGCAGTGCGGCGGCGCCAACGCCTCGCTCGCCCAGGACTCGCGGGACGCGAGCGTCTTCTGGACCTTCGCGTCCAACGTCCGCAACAACAACGCCTCCTTCCCCGTCGGCGCCTCGTGCTCCAGCCTCATGCTGGCCGACGGCTCCGTCGACAGCGGCGCCAAGGCGGCCTGCGTCTCCGACTCGACCGCCTCGACGCCGCGCTTCACGACCTTCGTCGAGGGTCCGCTCGTCGCCGTCTATGCCACCTACGCCTGCGTGCTGGGGCTCGTCGCGCTCTGGGCGGCCCTGAAGCACGCCTCGCAGCGCCCCGACCAGCAGTCGGGGGCTGCAGCAGGCCCGAGTGCTCGCCACAGCACCATCAACGGCGGCGACAAGAGCCAGAAGCTGCTCGACACGCCCGGAAGCGCTCGCGGGTCCGAGACAAGGACCCCCGGAGCTGGAAGTGGCGAGAACGGAGCGCTGCAGCAGACCGGGTACTCGACGTCGACGCTCGGGTCGATCGTGCTGGCGCTCGTGATCCTTGCGACGATCGGCCTCAACGTGCTGCTCATGGTCGTGATCGCCGACTACTACGGGCAGTTCAGCCCGCCGCTGTTCGACGCGTCCGAGCACAACTCGATGGTCTTCTTCGTCGTCTGGATCGTCTCGTCCGTCTGGTTCGTCGTCATCGTGCAGACGCAGAGCGCGCTGCTCAACTTCTTCCGCACACGCGCGCCGCTCCACAAGTGCGACTACGTCTACATGGTCAAGCGCGACGACACGGAGGTGCTGCTGGCAGACCGCTCGGGCGTCTCGGACCTCGTGGCCAAGATCGAGAGCTTCTTCTCGCCGCGAAAGTCCGGCCGCACCTCGGGCTACAAGAAGACTGTGCCCGTGCAGACGTTCGAGGGCAGCGACAGCGCCAGCGGGCTCAACGGCCTGCGCTTCGTCGAGTTCCAGCACGTGCGCTACATCTTCGACGCGAGCGCTGGGCGATTCGTTCCTGGTCGCGTGCCGCTGCCTCGAACGCACGAAGACCTGCTGCGCGTTGCGTTCTCGGGCGCCAATGGAGCTGGCGGGCTCACAAGCGCCGACGCCCACTCCAGGCTGCTGACCGTCGGGTCGAACGCCGTCGAGGTCGAGATGCCGTCGCTGGCGGTCTCACTCGCGCAGGAGTTCTTCACGCTCTTCTACGTCTACCAGATCATGTGCTACTACGTCTGGTACTACTTCACGTACTACAACCTGGGCATCGTCATGACGGTCGTGGTCATCGGCTCGGCGGCGGTCAACATCTACACGCACCGGCAGATGCAGGCGTCGGTCGTCAAGATGACGCGCTACCGTACACCAGTGACGGTTCTCCGCGATGGCACATGGACTGAGCTCGACTCGCCTGAAATTGTCCCGGGAGACCTCGTCCGAGTCGCCGAAAACTGGGTGCTGCCATGCGATCTCGCGATTGTCAAGGGCGCCACAGTCTGTGACGAGTCGATGCTCACGGGCGAGTCGATGCCTGTGCAAAAGTTTCCCGTGCCTGAGCGCAACCGAGATGTGTACGAGCCCGAAGGTCGCAGCAAGAAGCACACTTTGTTTTCTGGCACGCGAGTACTGTCGTCTGGGCGAAACGAGGAGATCTTGGCGGTGGTGCGCACCACGGGCGCCCACACCACCAAGGGCGAGCTCATCCAGTCGATCCTGTTCCCCATTCCCATGCGCTTCAAGTACAACGAGCACCTCAAGCTGCTCATTTCCGGTCTCCTCGTGTACGGCGTGATCGCCTGCTACTGCGTCGTCGTCTTCCTCACGGGCAATGGAAACCTGACCAACAAGATGGCAGCCTTCTGCTACAGCATTTTCATGATCTCGTGCATCGTCAGCCCGCTGCTGCCCGTCGTCATCACGGTCGGGCAGGTGAATGCTGCTCGTCGCCTCGAATCGCAGGGCATTTTTGCGCTCAACGTGCAGCGTATCACGCTCTGCGGCAAGGTCCGCATCTTCTGCTTTGACAAGACGGGCACGCTGACCAAGCAGGGACTCGACTTCCTCGGTGTGCGCGCTGTTGATAGCGACAAGAAGGCGTTCACATCGCGCGAGGCTCTCACCGCTTCTCAAATTGTGCAGTCTAGCGAGAACGAACGCATTCTTCACGCGTTGGCGACATGCCACTCCGTTGGCTCTTTGGATGGACGGCTTGTCGGTAACGAAGTCGAGGTGCGCATGTTCTCGGCAACGGGCTGGCAGTTGATCGAGCGCGAGGGCGAACGCCCGCGGGTGCAGTCGAGCGTTGACCCGTCGGACGCTCTGGAGTTCGTCAAGCGCTACGATTTCGACCACCACCGCATGAGCATGGCTGTCGTGGTCAAGTCGCTGAAGACTGGTCGCCACTTTGTTTTCTGCAAGGGCTCGTACGAGCGCATGCAGCAGCTCTGCATTCAAGCATCGGTTCCGGGCGATTACAAGCGTGAGGCTGACCGGCTGGCAAAGGATGGCTGCTACGTGCTCGGCGTTGGTGTTCGCGAGCTGCCTGAGGACTGGACAGACGAGCAGGTTCTTGCTTTCGCCGACAATCGCGAGGCAGTGGACAGCGAACTCAAGCTTCTTGGTCTGCTTCTGTTCCGCAACGAGCTGAAGGAAGACACTGCCGGCGCGATCGCGAAGTTGAAGGGAGGCGACGTCCGTGTGGTCATGATCACTGGCGACAACGCCATGTGCGGATGCTACATCGCTCGCGAGAGCGGTATGATTGCTCCTGGCTCGCGTGTCATTCTTGGCGAGATGATGTCGACAAACGACGCCTCTGTCTCTGCACGCAGCATCAAGTCGCTTGCGTGGCGCGACGTCGACACTGAAGAAACTATGACGCTCATGGATGTTCGCCGACTTGTTGACAGCGGAGACAATAATGTGGAGCTGGCGGTGACTGGTGCTGCTTTCGATCACTTGGTCGGCAACGGGGACATGAAGGAGCTGCTGCTTCACACTCGCATTTTCAGCCGCATGACGCCCGACGGCAAGGTTGCCTGCGTCAAGATGCACATGGAGACCGGGGCGATCACGGGCATGTGCGGCGATGGCGGTAACGACTGTGGTGCCCTGCGCTTCGCCCATGCTGGTGTGGCTCTCAGCGATGCTGAGGCCTCGGTTGTTTCACCCTTCACGAGCAAGTCCAAGACCATTGAGTCCGTCGTGGACCTCTGTCGTGAGGGTCGTTGCAGTGTTGCGACGTCATTCGCGTCTGTCAAGTTCCTCATCATGTACGGCCTCGTGGCCTCGACGCTCCGCATGTTCCAGTACTACCACGCCGTCATCATGTCTGAGTGGTGTTGGGTTATGGCCGACGGAATCACCCTCGTGGGTCTTTCGTATGTGATTACCCTCTCTCGTCCGCTCCCGGAGCTGAAGGCGCAGCGCCCGACGTCGTCGCTCATTGGCCCCACGACGCTCGCATCGATTTTTGGCCAGGAAGCTATCAACGTCGTGTTCTTGAGCTGCAGTATCCACATGCTGACGCATGAGGTATGGTACTGCCCGTTCTCGCCCGACAGCGTGGATGTGGCCAAGTGGTGGCTGCTCTCGGACAACCACATGGCAACGTCGCTCTTCTTCTCGGTCATCTTCCAGCAGCAGGTCGCAGCGTGGGTTTTCAGCTTTGGGTCGCACTACCGTCTCCCGATCTGGCGCAACTACCTGCTGGTTGTGGTGGTCGTTGTGCTCATGGCTTTCGATCTGTACCTGCTTCTCGGCGAACCGAGCGTGGTCACGGATCTGTTCCGCATCTCGAGCAGCCCGAACGTCGTTGGTCTGCCGGACATTCCCATGCCCCAGTCATTCCGTCTCAAGTACCTGGGCATGATCCTCGGCAATATGGGCACGACGATCCTCTACGAGTACTTTGTCGTGCTTGGTCCGGTACGCGACTTCTTCCGCAACAAGTACCACAAAGACCACATCCCGATGAAAAAGTAAGCTAACTACAGTAGTGTTAGGACCACCGATAAGAAAAGCAATATGAATGAATGAGCGAGCAACCACCAGCTCGCTCATCATGTTACCTTCGCAACAGTTTCCGTTGAGTGGAGCTAATAATTTCGAGTAATATTGCGATAGCTTTTAGCTAGACAGCTGCCGATCCCAACCGTCAGTCTTAAGCACCTGTAGGCAGTACTCAACTTTCTGCTGGCGCTGGTACGCTAAGAAATGGTCAGCAGAGTGCTTACTATCATCAGCGTTGGCATCTTTTCCAGTCGGCTGTAACATCAAAGCGGTTCAAGTCAGTCCTGGTTCTATCTCTTTCATGGTTGCAAGCGTGCGCTGGCGCACCTCGTCTCGCTTGATTCGATACCGCGCAAATCGCCGGAACGAGTCCTCTGTCATTTTGCCGTCCTCATCCAGTAGGTCTGACAGGGTGTTGTGACGATCGTTGACGGTGCTTGCGGCTAATGTGCCTTCGTTGTCGTTTAACGTTCGGTAGTACAAGCTTCCTTGCAGTTTGAGAATGCTGTGCAGGTGCTTTCCGACGCGAAAGATCTCTTCATCAGTCGCTTCGCACGGCAAAATGAGGCAGCATTTCAGCGAAGTGAACGGAGACAAGTTGAGTGAGGCTGTCCGTGTCGTCGCGGAGTGCGAGTGCAGGTGCATGAGCTCGTCGAAGTCGCGCTTGTGAAATCTGCATACCGCATGTAGCTCGTTAGACCAAACTGAATCGAATATGGTCGTGGAACAACAACTCACAGTCCCGAAGCAGCTGTGTGGAACTCGATGGTCTCGCCAAAACGGTTGTTGAACAAGTGCGCGTGCATCACCGATCGCCAGATCATGTCCAGGTCGCTAACTGGGAAGAAATGTGCCTTATGCAACACGTCAAAGCAGCGTTAGAAGGAGTTTACAAGTTGACATGCCAAAACGTTACGCACGAAAAAGCCACGTTTTTTAGGAGTTGCGTCATCTTCCACGCGCTTGCGCTTCTGCCCCACGCCACTGGTTGATGAAAGCGTTGACATCTTGGACTCGACCGGAGAAATAGCAGCAGGCGGGCTGCTGCTATTAAGCAGCACGCTCAGCGCTATTCGCCCGTTTGTGGGGTTCGCTCGAGCAGGCTCGGCTGCCTCTCGTAGCGCAGCAGGCGCGAGGTCTTTCTTCCGCAATATCGAACGCAGCCTAGCCGCAGCAGTACCCTTTGGATTTCACGAAGTGTCAATGCCTGCCCTGCCGGAGCCGTTCGAGGAGTCAGGCACGCACCTCGTCCAAACTCCGTGCTGGTCGGTTCAGCAGCACAATCCGACTATGCGCGAGCTTGCTCAACGTGGTGTTCAAAAGCTCTGTTGCGGTTCGGCACCATTCTGTCAAATTCGAACACAGTAGTCGAGCCACAAATACAGAATCTTGTCGTACCTATGAGGTTCTTCGTAACGACGACGTCGTCGAAGGCGACCCAGAACCCGTCCGCGCTCGGTTGATTCGCTTTGTCGTCGGCATCCGCGTGCGTGACTTTGACGCGCTTGGCCAACGGGGGTAGTAGCCTGTGCATGTACGAGTCGTCGCCCGAGTCGTAGAACTCGTTCGGATCGTCGTCGTCGTCGTCCTCATCGTCGTCGTCCTCGTCTTCGTCCTCGTCATCCTCGTCTTCGTCGTCTCCGTCGTCGTCGTCGTCCTCGCTGTCACCGCCGTTCTCGCCTCCCGAGTCCTCGAAGCGCGCGCCGAGCATGGCCGAGCGCGCGAAGTAGCGCTGCGGGCCGTGCGCCTCCCTCCTGCGCTCCCTCGCGGGCAGCTCGCCGGCCATGTTCCCCGCCGACACGACCATGGTCCGCGGTCCGTCGGCCGCCTCCTCGTGGCCCTCACCCTCTCCCTGAGCCGCTCCGCCGGCCGTAGCGTCGCCCTCCGCGTCGCCTTCTTCTTCTCGCTCGAGCTCTCGCCAGTCGTGCTCCAGGATCCACTCGGACGCGGCCTCCACGCTGCCGTCGCACATGTCGAGCTGCGTTTCCCCACAAAAAGGCGTAAATCGGCCGTCAGAGATGCGAAAAGAGCCGCAGAACCGCGGGAAAAAGCGCCAGCGCACCGCGCGACGCAGCGCCGCGTCGGGCACCGCCGGGAACACCGAGCGCAGCGTCTCCATGTGCCGCAAGTCGCCGCGAAGCCCTCGCGCCGACCAGAAACCACCGCGCCGCCTTTCTCGGCCGCCGCGGCCTTTTTTCGACTGACTGGGGTGATGGATCTCACGATTGTTCCGCAACTGTGCGTTTCCGTCTCTACAACCGTGCATCCGCTCTACAACTGTGAACCATGGGAAGAGCGTACAGTTGCAGAGCAGGAAATGGCGTCTCTTCAAGGCGCACTTTCCGATCCGCAGCGTCGAGAACAAGCGATCGACCATGGCGCCGCCGCCCCCGCGCCCTCTCAAGACGTGCGCTGGCGCTCTGCCTTCCCTGCTATAGCTGTATGGTAGCTACATACTAATGCTCCGCAGCTTCGAGTGGCAGGAGAAACTGCCGCGGCTACCGGTGCCCGAGCTCCGGCGCACTCTGGAGCGCTACCTCGCGTCCCTCGAGCCCTTCGTCACCCAGGTGCGCTCCTACGCAAGCAGCTCTTCAAGCCTAGGCGACGCTCGCTCAACTCGTGGTGAAGGAGGAGATGGACAGAGCGAGAGCGCTGGCCGAGGACTTTGCACGGCCCGGCGGCGACGGCGAGGCGCTGCAGCAGATGCTGCTCCAGCGAGCCAAGGAGCTCCCGAACTGGGTACAGCAAGTGTTCATAGCGGAGGATACAAAGCTTCAGCTAACCTTCGACTGACCTGGCGAAGCTTGCCAACTGGTGGGAGTACGCGGCGTACCTGACCGTCCGCGCGCCAAATGCGCTGTATGTCAACATGATCTCGGGCTTTGGCTCGTTCCAGGACTTCGACCTGCCTGTCCCGCCGGCGCGTCGAGCGGCCGAGATCATCCGGTGGGTACTCTCGTTTACCTGCGCTATAGTTGGCGACATTTTTGTGTCTAACGGAGAGTGCGCTTGTAGCTATACGTGCGAGTATGCAGAGCTGCTCAAGCGCGAAGCGATACCCCCAGAGACGATGGGAGGCAAGATCATGTGCATGAACATGTTCACGCGCCTGTTTTCTTCTTGTCGAATCCCTGGCAAGCCGGCCGACCACTTCGAGGTTAGATTCTCTGATGGCCTTGTCTTAGCTTACGTTCCTCATCGATGTCGTTGCTTGCTCTGCAGCGCGGAGACATATCTGCTACACAGCATATCATCGTTTTCGCGGGTGGGCGCCCGTTTTCCCTCCCGGTGTATAACGGAAATGGCGATCTGCTCACGATTGGCGACTTGGAGATGCAAATCGACCGCATTCAGGACCACGCAGCTTACTTGAAGTCGTTGAAACCGTTAAGTGATGCGGGGGAGTTTGTTGGAGCACTAACCTCGATGAACCGAGACGAATGGGCCAATGCTCGCCAAGAGCTGATTGCCTGTAAGGCTGTCAACCGCCACAGTTTGGAGGCAATTCAGTCGAGCCTGTTTGTCGTTTGTCTTGATGACACCACGCCTAGAACACCGTCCGAACTAGCCAAGGAGTGTGCAATGGGAAGCTGTGGCAATCGTTGGTACGACAAGAGTTTCCAGTATATCGTATTTCGCAACGGAATGGTACGCCACGCTATCCTCTTTGATTCAAAAAATCACACTAAAGTTTTTGCTGATGACATGGCAGGTCGGGTCGAACATGGAGCACGCCAACGCTGATGCCACCGTGCTGCAGTCGATGTATCGATGGCTTGGAGAAAGATATCTCCACCGGATCGGCGGATATGAGACCTTCATCGAAAGCCGACAGAAAAAGTTTCTGCCGTCTCCAGAACCTCTTCGCTGGCGAATCCCACAGCACATATCGACTGAAGTCATTCCACGTGCAATGTCGGAAATGACTGCCCGAGGCCAACCCCTTCGAACGCGTGTGACCCGGAACAAAAAATACGGCAAGCTCGTCCTCAAGTCGCTTGGTCTCTTCCCAGATACATTTGTTCAAATGGGCATCCAGCTCGCGGGGTTTCGCCTTTGGGGGAGAGCAGTACCCACATACGAGAGCGGACACACCCGAATGTTCGTTCAAGGCAGAACCGAGACCATTCGGACGGTAACCAGCGAAGTGAAGCAATGGCTTACAAAGATGACGATGAATTCCGAGGCTCTTCGCTCGAAAGAGGCGTATGAACTGCTCATCACCGCCATGAATCGCCACAAACAGCTCTCGATGGCCGCTCTGACGGGACAAGGTAACACTCGATTCAGGTGTAGTAAACTCGATTGTAGACTGATCTAGCTCGCCTTTGGTTCTGCAGGCATCGATCGCCACCTGCTCGGACTGCAGGTCGCCGCCATGCAATCCAACCGGCCGTTGCACGCCTTCTTCAGCGACGCGGCGTACGCCAAGAGCGGCGGTGGAGGAAATTTCGTGCTCTCTACCAGCAACGTGTCGGGCTACCCGTGGCTCTGGGGCGGGTTCGCTCCCATGCTTTCGGAAGGCGTTGGCGTCTGCTACGGCTGCGAGAAGGACTTCCTCGCCTTCATCATCACGTCGTTCGATACCGAGGACGTGAACGAGCCCAGGGTCCAGGCCGAGCAGTTCGAGCGAGCCCTGTTTACTGCGTTCGACGACATCGCTCAGCTCATGGCGACCCACCACCCTGGAGCCCCAACGCCGGAATCCGCCGAACCGCGCTCGAAGATGTGAGGCGAGGAAGTGGTTGGGTACAATCCCCGTGATAATTGGCTCGTCAAATGCATTGAACTGGACCCACAGCTGATACGAAGGCTATAGTAGTCACTTCGCCTTTCGCCAGAGAATAGAAGCCTGGGTCCATGCTCGGTCGCTGGTCGCGGGGCTGGCACAAAAAGGCTCGGGGAGACACCTTGGGCGACCATGCAGCCGCGCGGTATCGGCACTTTCGCCGGTTCGTCGAGTCGCTGGAGGGGGAGACGCTGGACGCCTCGCTGTTCGGGCTGCTGCTGAGCGCAGAGAGCATGAAGGACGAGATGCGCGCGTACGACGAGCACAAGTCGGCGCTGGTTCGCTTGGCGGAGACCGGGCACTTTGTGCGGCAGCTCCGCAGACTCCACGGCATCCTCGACGCTGCGAGCGCGGCCTACGACGTGAACGAGCCCAAGGAGCTGCGCGAGTGGGAGGCTGCGCTGGGTTTGGAGCGCTCTGAGCGTGTGGAGTGGTTTCGAGGCATGTTGCAGCGCTTAAAGCTCTGCACCGGTAGCCACAAAAAAGCGCGAGGCTCGGAGCTAGCCACCGAGCTCGACGATGAAGACACGGCCGAGATGGTGCTCACACTTTTGAAGGCTGCTGTGAACAAGTATGGATCATTCGTGTTGACAGACCAAGAGCTCCAGATCTCAAAAGTGGCGTTTGATCTTGTGTCACAGTACTCCAACCTACTCGTTTTGACACTGCCGACGTGGGTTGTGTCTCCGTTTGAGTTCACGGGTACGGCGAGTCTTGCCCGGTGGGGGAACGAACTTATCGAGTTGAGGCACTCCGACCCGGAGCAAGCCGTTCGAAGTATAAGTACGTGGGCAGAGCTAAATCACCCGCATGTCGCCAAGTTCCTCGGTGCGTGCCACATCGGAAAACAGCGATTTGTCGCTCACGAGGCAACAAGGTCGCTGGCGGAGTATGCTGGTCAAGTACGAGACCGTAAGAAGGTTTGGAGTCGTATCGGTGAGGTCGCATCGGCTCTGCTCTACATCCATGAGCGCGGGTTAGTATTCTCCTGTCTCGACAAGTCCACAGTTCGATGTGCGCAGTTTGAAGACAAGGCGGTAATTCTTGGCGTCAACTTAGTCTCGATAAAGGTTGAAGCAAACACAACCCCAATAGTTGCAAGAGAACCGAGCCCTGGTTCGCTCGGCGCTCTGGGTGGATTAATTTTGACGGCATTGGGAGCCATACCGCTCGGACTACACCAAGGCCCTAAGGATGACGCCGAGCTCAGAAGTTTCGAAGCTACAACCTATCAACCAGACTTCGTGAACGACGATGAGTGGCACGCGATTCAAGAGATTTCGGGCCTTCGCCAAGATTCTAGCAGCGATATAATGCGTTTCATCAAAAATGTGTATCGCTTGGTTGAGGCTATCGATACTTCCGACACCCAAGACGCTGGTACCGGCACAGCAGCGAAAGAGAGCACTGATATTTCACAGATGGAAGTTGCTCCCCTCGGTATTATGATAGCTGAGGTGGTGAGTCAGTGCGAACTACTTGCAGGTGAGAATGAGGAAGATTTGGCCGTGAGCGAGCGCGTTCGGAAAATCTTTGAGCACATTCGTGGATCGGATGACGCAGCTCTCCATGAGGAAGCGATTCCTCGTTTCGTCCGTGCACTTACGCAGTTTTATCAGTACGTCGCACAGAAACACCGAAGCAATGCTTCAAGCAGAATTGGAATGAGTCGTCGTGGGCCAACTCTTCTGTATAAACTTCACTCTGACTTGGACGATATATCCTTCTTGCTAAAGATTGATGAGTTGAATCCGGATACGCAACATTGGGGGCCTGTTGTCGGGCCCGCGTTGAACGCAGCCCATTTAGAGCTGAATATTGTTCCTGAAGAAGTTGATGGGGATTCCAGGGACCGAGAAGAAGCTGATGCCCTTGCGAGATTCGATCTAGTGCGTTACGGACGCATTCATATCAGTGATGATCACACTGGCGAACAGTCAAATCAAAAGAAGCTACCTAGATGGTTCGTTCCGCCATCGGAAGTCGACTTTGCGTCTTTTGCCGAGTTTAGTCGTGGTTCTTTTGGCTCCGTTCACCTTGGCAAGTGGTTCGAGACCCCGGTAGTAATCAAACGAGTGTTCATGGAGGGAGAAGATCGGGGAGAAGTCCAAGCGCGGTTTCTTCACGAAGCAGATGTTTGGTTCGAGCTGAATCACATCAACGTGGTTAAGATGTATGGCGCTTGCCATGTTGGTGACCCGTTTTTTATCTGTGAACACGCCAGCGGCGGCGACTTGGACACTTACTTAAGTCGCCATGATCGTGATCCCTATCTTGTTTGGTACTGTCTGCTGAATGCTGCACTGGGGCTTCAATATCTTCATGACAATGGTGTCGTTCATGCCGACTTGAAAGCCAATAATATGTTGGTGGGTGCGGACGATGTGCCCAAACTAGCAGATTTTGGCCTGAGCACGATGGCGAGAGGTCGGATTATCAGTGAGGATGAAGGAGCAGTTGGCGCATACCGATGGAAAGCTCCCGAATGCCTACCGTCAAAAGATGAACCTGGCAAGGCTGCAACGTTTGCTTCGGATGTATACTCTTTTGCCATGGTGATGATCGAGGTTGTGAGCGGATCGTTTCCGTGGGGAGGGAGTATTCCTGATGCAGCTGTGAGATTCCATGTAAAGAAGGGAAAGCTCCCTCCTCGTCCTCAGGGGATTGCTGACCCTGAGTGGAGACTCATTGAAAAAATGTGCTGTTTAGATCCATTGGAGCGGTTGAGCATCGACGCAGTCGTCGTACACTTGTCATCGATGATTGAGCGATTCGACATGGAGAAGGTGGCGGGTGGGTTTGAATACGGAGAGGCTTGGACCAAGAATCGAGTGGTGGCGCGTGGAGGAGCACTGCTAACCTTAACACAACTAGCAAAAAGTGGAAATCCAAGCCTCGCAGAATTTGCAATGGGTCATCTTCTTGCTGTACACATGAGTCGCGGAGGGCGTTCTGACAAAGAAGAACTCGCCGAGATCGTTGATATGCTTGGAAACGGGACGGATGATGAGAAAGAATGGGCTGCGAGATCTTTGGTTAGTCTCTCGTTTAGCTACTTCGAAAACAATTCAGGTATTATCGCAGCCGGTGCGATACCTCTTCTGGTAAATCTTCTTCGCAATGGAACTGAGCCTCAGCAGCGAGCCGCTGCAGCTGCGCTTGACAACTTGACCAATGATGAGAATTGCACTGCGTCAATTGTGGCTGCAGGGGCTATCGATCCCCTCATGCTATTGGTTCGAGACGGGACGGAGTATCAAAAACAATTTGCTGCCGGCGCGTTGACATGTTTGGCAATGAATGATGAGGTTCGCAATACACCTGTAGATGGAGGCGTAATTGCTCCTTTACTGGAGCAGATTCGTGATGGCGATGATCATCAGAAGAAAAATGCTGCCGAGCGACTTTTTTGCCTATCGGGATTTGTTGCCATATGCGAGACGATTGTAACTCTCGGCGGTATCGCTGACTTGCTGGTGCTTGCTCGTGACGGGAATGACGATCAAAAATGTGCAGCCGCTGGAGTTTTGTGGAACACCACACTTTACACCATGTCGGCAGGACCGCAAGTGATCAAGCACAACGGTGTCAAGATACTACTGGATATTGTTTCAAACGAGTCGAACACAACACAGGTTCTCGCTGCTGGCATTTTTGGGTCCCTCGACGTTGATACCGAAACAAAGGCTCTGGTTGCCCAATATGGTGGTATCGCTGCCGTGGTGGCTGAAATTGAGGATATCGAAACGTACGACTACGACAAGGAAGAGGATGTCGCTGCGTTACTTGGCTTATGCAAAGAGAAAGATGCGATGGTTCTTTATCATCTCGAAAACACAAACGCACGAGAGGTTTTGACCAAGCTAGCCCAAAGCAACCGCAACAAACTCCGAAACCTGGCGTCCGAGCTGCTGCAGATTATGGATGAGTACACATTCTTGAGGGATTGAATGCAAGAGTGACAAAATTGATTTTGTGTGGTGTATTTCTCGCAATGCTCCCGCTATTAGTGAAGTCTATGGCTTGCTTTCATCTTCGGGCGTCTTCTCGCTGCCGTAAATCAGAAAAGAGTTGTAGCCCTCGTTGGCTTTGTGCGCGTCCCAGTAGAAATCGTACGGAACGTCATCGTTCAGGGGCCAGTCATTGCGGAAGCGATCAACCAGGTCCGGGTTGGCCATGTAGAGACGCACAAAGCCTGCGAGGTCAGCAGCACCACTGCGGAGCACACCTTCGGCCACATCGCGGGTAAGAATGCTGTTGGCAATGATGACGCCCTTGAAAGCCGACTTGGCATCGAACGCCGACACTCGGCGGCTCTTGTCAGAGTCTGCAAAGAACACACCGTCCAGGATCGCAAGGTACGCGAGTCCGTGTTCACTCAGGCGCTCGAACGCGTACATGAACATCTCGTAGTTGTCCTCGCTGCCCATGCCACCAGCGGTTCCGTTGGGCGACAGGCGAACTGCGATGCGGTCCGCCGGGTACACAGTCTTGAGCGCCTCGACGACCTCGTGCAGGAAGCGGTAGCGGTTCTCGAACGAGCCGCCGTACGCGTCCGTGCGCTTGTTGGTCAGGGACTGCAGGAACTGGTCCACGAGGTATCCGTTGGCGCCGTGGATCTCGACGCCGTCGAAGCCCACGGCCTTGGCTCGCTCGGCACATTTGCGGTAGTCGTCCACGACAGCAGCGATTTCGTCGACCTCGAGCGCGCGGGCAGGTGCGTAGTTGACGTGCTCGCCGTTGGCGTCGCGCGTAGTTCCCTCACGCAGTGAGACCGACGAGGAGACTACGTCTCCCTTGGCGTTGAACGATGGGTGCGTCTGCCGTCCGAGGTGCCACAGCTGCAGGAAGATGCTGCCGCCCTTGGCGTGCACGCGGTCGACCACCGCCTTCCACCCGGCGGCCTGCTCGTCGTTGTAGAGCGCGGGAGCTCCCCACCAGCCGAAGGCCTGCTCCGAGATGGCGCAGCCCTCGGCGATGAGCAGCCCGGCGCTGGCTCGCTCCTCGTAGTAGACGGCCATGCGCTCCAGGGGCACGCGGGTCACGGGGTCGGCGCGCGCGCGGGTCGCAGGTCCGTAGACGACGCGGTTCTTGAGCGTGAGGCCCTTGCTGAGCTCCAGCGGCGTGAAGAGCTTGTAGTCGGCGATCGAGGCCATCGCAGTTGGTTGGTAGGCTGGCGTGCTTGGTATGGCGTTGGAGGCCAATTCGGAAATGGAGAAGCAGCTAGTGTTCACGGCGAAAGGAGCTCTTGGTGATGACAGGAGCTCTTCATGTTGACCGGAGCCCCTGGTGTTGACAGGAGCTCCTGGTGATGATGGAATGTCCTCGATTGTGTTTGCGTCGGGCTCGCCGCTTGCGTCAGCTGCAGCGTCCGCGCCTGCACTTGCCCTGCTGGCCGCCTCCACGCAGCCGCGATTACAGCGCGCGCATCTGCCACCCGTCATCTCCACCGCCAAAAGCTGACGCCTGCAGGCTCGCCACCGCTGTTTTTTGTTGCGATTGATCGGCAAATGCGGCGCCTGCACCTCGCTCCTTGGTCCGCCCGCGGCTCTCGCTGGTCATCGACGGTCCCTGCCGCTCCCCAGAGCCCCGCGCTGCGCGTGGCCGTCGTGGGGTTGGGCGCCATTGGCTCCGTCGTCTTCGCCAAGCTCGCGCAGCTCGCAACCACGGCCGACGCGCGGGCTCTGCGTTCTGTGACGGGTGTGGCGCGGCCTCGGCAGCTGAGCGAGTGGCTGGGGAATGACCAGCGACGGCCCGCGAGGCTCCGGCTGACGGCGAGCGACGCGGATCCGAGCGGGAGCGTCGACGTCGCGTTCGAGCCGGCGGGAGATGGAGCGGCGGCCGTCGGGGCCCCAAGCGTGACGGTGCGCGCTCTGGAGGGCGCCGAGCTGCCCGAGGGCGAGCGGTTCGACGCCGTGCTGCTGGCCGTCAAGGCCTACGACAGCGAGAATGCGATCCGGGAGCTGCAGCGGGCCCAGGGGCTCTTCAAACGTGACGCGCTCTGCGTCCTGCTGCAGAACGGACTGGGCGAGGGGCTGGACGGCCGATACAAGAGCGGCTGGCGGTTCATGAACGGCGTGACATTCATCGGCGGCCGAGTGAAGGCGTTTGGCGACGTCGTGACGAGCGGAGCAGAGAGCGGGACGACGTTCCTGGCGCCGGTGGACGAGGGCAGCGAAGAAGTCTCGAGTAGGGCGAACGCGCTCGCTGCCGTGCTCCGAGCTGCAGGTTCGCGTCGGTGGCTAGTGAACATGACGCGGAGCTCATGACTAATCGATGTGCTTGACAACTCTAGGACTGCGGTGCGAAGTGATGGCGGCAGGCGAGATGCAGGCGACGCTGTGGCGGAAGCTCATCGTCAACGCGGGCATCAACCCCATTGCGTCCCTGCTCGATGGGCCAAACAAGGTGCGTTGGCTGCGCAGTTGCTCGACCAGCGCTAGCCGAATGAGCAATCGCGTGACGAATGCGCAATGACATACAGAGCGTAGGCGCGTGCGAGTGGAGTCAGCGGTGCGTCTCCATGGTCGTCAGGGAGGCGCTCGCCGTCGCGCGAGCCGAGCAGGTTCCGCTTCACAGCTCCGAGCAGGTGAGGAACCTGCGAAGCATTGCTGGTCTGCTAGTGCCTAATACTAACTCTCGTGCCCAACAGGAGCTCGTGGACGAGGTACTGCGCGTGGCCCGCGACACCGGCGACAACACGTGCTCCATGCTCGCCGACCTGCGGCGCGGCTCGAGGTTCGTCAGCTTTTCCTTTGACACACATCACTCGATCGCTTGTGATCCGCAGCTAACCCAGAGCCTGCAGGACGGAGATCGACGCCATCTCGGGGCGCATCGTGGCGCTGGGCCGGCGCCACGGCGTCGCCACGCCCGCCAACGAGCTGCTGCTGTCGCTCGTCAAGGCGCGCGAGGGGATGCGCGGCCGAACGCGCCCACAGCCTTCCTAGTTTGCGCATTTGCTTCCGCTAAAGCCTTGAAGCTGCCTTGAAGCTCCCGACCGAATGCGCATGCCACGTTGGCCGCAAACGCTCCGCAGGGCTGTAGACGAATCTCCCGCGGGGCCCAACGCGCAGAGAACAGCGAGGCGCCTACCGCAGGAGCGCACACTCAACACCCGGAGCCCGACAGCAGGCGGCAGGCAGGCAGGAAGCGCTCCCGTCTCTGGCGATTCGTCTCCAGCTCGAAGCGCTCAGGATGCGCGAGCGTCCAACACTCTGGTTGCTCATCCCTGAGGCACCTCAGCAGCCTTGAACCTCCGAGATCTGCAATACGACTTAATATGATTCTTGGAAAATTATTTCCTCGGTAAATTGAACTGTTCAACAAGATAATACTGTTCAAACCGGTCGAGGTAGACCGCGCCTGTTTCGGCGGTGAATCGTCCACTTTTGCGCAATCAGGTCATCTGGGCCTCTATTCGGGTCACTTCTCCCCTTTCGTCGACAGGCTTTCCAGTCTCCAAGTTGCCGCCGGGTGCGCAGTTGAAGTGTCCATTCTCCTCGGGTTCCTGCGCTCGCCCCCGCGCTCCAGCATCCCATGGCGAGCGGCGCGGAAGTGTTCCAGCGCCTGCCGACGAGCGTCGTGCCGCTCAAGGTGCGATTTCCGCGGCGGAACGGCGCCCAAACTCGCAAAACTGACCAAGATATGCCTTCTTGCAGTACTATGTGGATTTCGAGGTGATCGATCTCATGCAGTTCCGCTTCGAGGGCGCCGAGCGCGTGCGGCTGCGCGTCGACCGAGCCACTCGCAGCGTCACATGCCACGCCGTCGAGCTGTACGTGTTCGACGTGGCGGTCGAGGTCGACGAGCAGAGGACGCTGCAGTGCCAGCAGATCCAGTACACGGCCAAGGACGAGTCGGTCACCTTCCACTTTGCAGAGGAGCTCCCGGTTGGGGCGGTCGTGACGCTCAAGCTGCGCTTCCACGGGTTTCTGAACGACCTACTGCGAGGCTTCTACCGATCCGAGTACGACCTGCAGGGGGAGAAGCACGTGCTCGCGGTCACGCAGTTCGAGGCCTGCGACGCGCGCCGCGCTTTCGTGTGCTGGGACGAGCCCGCCATCAAGGCCACGTTCGAGATCTCGATGGTCACCGAGACCGACCTGGTCGCGCTGTCCAACACACACGTGGTGCAGACGCTGGTTCGCCCGAAGAAGAATGCCCACATCCGAAAGCTGACGCGCAGTGACAAGCCGGCGGTCGAAAAGGTCTGGAAGTTTGCAGAGACTCCGATCATGTCGACGTACCTAGTGGCTATGGTTGTCGGCAAGTTTGATGTCGTCTCGGACCTCACCAAAGAAGGCGTCATCGTGAATGTATACACTGCTCCAGGGCAGAGCGCACGCGGACAATTTTCGCTCGATGTTGCGACGAAGGCAATGTCGTTCTTCACAGAGACATTCGGAATTCCATACCCGCTGAAGAAGCTTGATATGGTAGCGATCCCAGACTTTCTTGGCGCGATGGAGAACTGGGGGCTTGTCACGTACTGCGAAAACTACTTGTTGGTGGACGAGAACCTCACCAGCCGCCGGACGAAGATTCAAACCTGTTACACAGTCTGCCATGAACTTTCGCACCAGTGGTTTGGTAACCTTGTCACGATGGAATGGTGGACTGGTCTGTGGCTCAATGAAGGATTCGCGCAGTTTATGCAGGTCGACGCCACGGACAATCTTTTCCCCGAGTGGAGGGTGTGGGACAACTTCGTCCAGGATACTCTTCTCGGATCGGCTTTTGTCAAGGACGCGATGCTGAGCTCCCACCCAATTGAGGTGGTAGTGAACCACCCTCAGGAAGCAGATGAGATTTTCGACGCGATCTCTTACCACAAAGGCTCTGGAATTGTGCGCATGTTATCCGAGTACTTGGGTCGCGAGGTCTTCTACCGGGGTGTTCACAACTACCTTACCAAATTCAGCTACAAGAATACGACTTCAGAGGATTTGTGGGGCGCGCTAGAGGAGGCTTCTGGCCAAAAGATTACGCAAATGGCTGACTCATGGACGAAGCAGATGGGATTCCCGTTGGTCTCGATCGAGCAAGGAAAGGACGGCAAGCTTGTGCTCAAGCAGGAGCGCTTCCTCGCTGACACTTCGTCCAAGCCCAAAGACGACGCCTCACTTTGGGATGTTCCTCTTACGTATGTGACGTCGGATGACCCGTCAAAGATTCAACGCATTGGAATCTGGAGTGCCAAATCAGCGCATGCAGCTACAGGGACGACGCCAACTTTCCCTCTAGTCGCTGATGATGCTATCAGCGCGCAGATTCAGGTGCCGTCTGACCAGAATGGCTGGGTCAAACTCAACCCAGGACAGGCAAGTTTCTTCCTTGTGAACTACTCCCCAGAGCTGTGGCGTCGTTTGCAAAACCCCATTCAAGAAGGCTCGCTTGGGGTTATTGACCGCGTCAGCCTCGTGAACTCTGTCTTCACGTTTGCGCGATGTGGTAGAGTGCCGCTTTCACTTGCCTTGGAGTTTACGCGTGCATACGCTGACGAAACCGAGGGTGAATGCTGGAAAGATATCGCGGAAAGCTTGAATTACTACTCCAGACTTTTCCAGGATGAGCTGTTTTACCCCCAGTTGCAAGAATACATTCGCAAGCTGTTCGCGCATATTATGACACAGCTCTCATGGGATGCCAGCACTTCCAGTTTGTCAGCGTCGGAAGACGGAGAATTCCGTAGCATCGTCATTGCTCAGCTTGGACATGCAGGAGACGAGACTGTCATTGCAGAGTGCAAGCGCCGATTCAGCGCTTACTTCAAGGGTGACAAGTCGTTGGTGCCTGCCGATCTCCGCGAAACGGTGTTCAGCATCCAACTAGCGCATGGCGATGTGTCGCACGTAAAGCTGTTGCAAGACCTGTATGTCAGCAGTGACCATTCTGAAGAGCGCTCAAACTGTCTCAGGGCGATGGGTCGCGTGCCGAGTCAAGACGCGAAGCGCCAGGTTCTTGAGTGGGCAATTGAGAACGTTCGGTCGCAGGACATTCGCTCTCCGTTCGTGAGTGTCGCTACCACTGATGCTGGCGTCAAAATTGCTTGGCAATTTGTGCAAGACAAGTGGGATACGCTTTCCAAAAAGCTGTCGCCCATGTCACTTGGATCACTCGTCGGTGTCGTTGTCAGCCGGTTCCAGAGCACGGAGGACGCAGCCGATGTTGAGACGTGGAGCGCGTCTAAGGACACGTCGGCGTTTAAGCGCCAGCTAGAGGTATCGCTTGAGGGCGTTCGGCTGAAGGCTATTACTTTTGCTCGTGATCGCGAGACGCTCGCCCAGTGGCTGCAGACGTCAGCTTAAATCCTTTTCTTTTCATCAAATGTATCACCGGTAGTTTGGGCTGGCCACGGCAGTCGATAAATGTGTTTTCGGTTTACCACTACTGAGTTATATAGACGTGCTTTTTTTTCAAGCGACAACCACGGTAGGCCATGCCGTATGCAGTTCCTTCTAGACATTTTGCAGAGAAGGCCGCACTCGACTGTTCCGTTGCTGCAGCATCCGCTGCAAGATGCTGGGACTCTGACAACCCATTGCGGTGCCATTACTCGAGTTTGCATCACTCCGAGCTTCGATGCTTCGCGAAATCTTCTTCGGGCTCTTGGATGGCGACTGTCGGCCGGAGACTTGTTCCCCAAGAAGGATGTTGTCAGCCTTCTTGGGATCCAAGTTGTTTCGGATAAACTGCTCGTACCGTCGGTCCTGTCATGTTTTCCGCACATCACGTGAGCCGCGTGAATCAACAGTATATGCTGCTCAACATATTGAAACGTACCCCAAGCTCTCGCTGTACGTGCTGCAGACTTTTCTCTATAGCTATTCGTGTCGGGATCGATTTTGATGTGAGCAGCACAGCAAGCAACTTGGCGATTGTGCTCGTGGATTTCGACGGTTCACTTGCCACCAGCGTGGCGGTCTCGCTGGCAGACAAATTCAGGAAGCACTTCTCTACATACAAGCTGGTCTGCAGCAGTAACGGCCAACACGCTATTAGTCGTCCCTACTTACACTGCTAGCATATTAGTACAATTATCATTACCAGATTGAGAAGGCGAGTGTCGTCCTGGTCGTTGAAGATAACCCCTTGCTGCAGCAGGACAAGGGCAAGCTTGCGGGAGCTGCAATGGGTAACTAATGCTTCGAGAACTTCATACGCTGTATCACACAGAAATCGTCGCTCTGAGCAAAACACGGCAGGGAGCACGACTGGAGCAATTGTGTCTGCATCATCATCCACTACGGTTATTACGCAGACCACCTACTAAGAATGACGATTTCAAATCACAAACCAAAAAATGGCGATAGTCGCTGACGAAGTAGAAAGGCAAGATCCTTGACCAACAGAAGTGTGTCACGGGCACTTGCCATCTGTGCTTGGGTCGCCCGAGTCGACGATGGTGTTCGACGGCTAGGGCTCTTTGACTGAAGACCAAGCCCACTCAGTTGGCTCGCGCTAGTACATATTCACGTTAGACTTTCGCAGTGGAAGGTACATGCATCGAAGAAAAGTACATGTGTTCACGAAGAACGTCTGGGTGCTGCGTAGCAAAGCGCTTGAGTGACTGGATGCTGGCGAACTCTTCGCCCCATGGCACTTTGGTCGTCTCCACACTTCCAGTTATCGAATGCAACAGTCTCCGCTTGCGGTTCAAAATAATGTCGACATTGCGCCACTCTTCAACTTCGCCCGACGTCGCGATTTCTCTCGTACTACTTAGTTGACGCTCTCGAGCAGAATCATGTCCTGCTCTACGTGTTGGCGCTCTAGAATTGCCTGAAGTTCGCACAGAACGTTGGGGAGGCGGCACTGACAAAGGCGCAACCTGTGCTAGCCTTGATGGCCTGCGGACTTCGCTCGATTTCTCAGCAATTTCTTCTGGCTGAACATGACTCACGTCAAGTCCGATTTGCGAGGAAGCAATTGAGGACTCGATTGTGGAGATTGCAGTATCGAGCGGTAATACACTTGAAGGGGACCCTACAATCAGCGACTTCATTCTCTGAGTACTTACTCGCAATGCCCGAATGTTGGTAGGCGTAACGCCCAGCTCTATTTGATCGAAATTGCAGAAGGCGACGTCGTAGGTTTCATTGTCGGCATGAACATGAACAATCTTGGCCCGATGAAACTTGCCAATGCCAAGAAAATTTACTTCAATTTCCTGTCCTAAACGATAACATTGATTGCAGCACTTGTATCCGATATTATTACGGTCAATCTTTGGTGACGGCGGGGTATCTGCAGTGACGTCTTCGGTGGTTGGGCTACTCAAGATTTCCTGCGATTTTTCAACAATGTAATTATTGTCAATCTTTGGTGAAGGTGGTGGGATATCTGCAGTGACGTCTTCGGTACTGGGAGTACTCGAGATTAAACTGTTTTCCTCCGATTCTCCGGCAGCATTGACAGTATTTGAAGCCGCATCATCTGTAGCGCTGGCAATTTTCTCGCTTTCTTCGTTCCCATAGCATGTATCAAGATCAGCGTCGCTCTGATCAGGTTGAACAGTATCAGAACTAGGTCCGTGTTGAACAGTGTTGCGAGCATAAGTATCAGATGCTATTGAGTCTGAAGTAGCTGCTTCTGGTTTAATCGCTTGGGGCTCAGGGTCATCCTGCGGTTCTGGTTGTTTCTTGCTACCGTTCGAATTGATCTGCTTTATGTACTCTCGTGGAACAGCAGTCTCTTTTTGACCGTCGGGATAGAGTATATCAAATCCGGATTTGTTAGCATCAGCGTCTACAATACGGCCTCGAATATACAATTCACGCCCTTGATAGCGTACGTCAACGTCATCCCCGACTCGAAGATCACTCGTATTGAACAGATCGGAGGTCGATGATGCCCACGCTACTGGGCAATTGATCACAGCTGGGGTCAACTGATTATCACTCACGATTGCCACATCTGCGTCCACTTTGTGCGCTATTTCAGCTGGTTGGGGGTTTGTAGATTTGCTTGCCTCGATATCCTCGGTAGGGGATACTATTGCTTGAAGAAGTATAGCGTCGACTACCTTGAATTCCGTAATCTCGTCACACAAACTTTCAGTGTCGTCGTACAGACTCTCACAGCTCGATATGCCAAGCACTGTATCAGCGTCCAACCTTATAGTGCGATCACCATCATCAGATTCCGGCAACAGATACAATGGGTCTGATTGGACACGAGTTTCAATCGGAGGCAATGGTTTGGCTGGGACAGGATCGTTGTTACTATCCTCATTGTCGGTATAGTTACTGTGCTTAACATCACAATCACAGTCACTACCACATTCGCTGTGGCAATCGCTACAGTCGCAATCGCTGGAGCAATCGCTATCACTTTCGCTCTCTCCAGACTCGCTACTATCTTCGTTTTCATCTGAATCATCGCTATCGTCATCCCTTTTCTTTGATTTATTTATCACTGCTGACTGGAGCGGATCGAAGTCATCATTCTTTAGTCTTTTGAGAACGTCCGAAGAAGCTAAACAAACGATCCAAGTTACTGTCGCTCGAGCAATGTCTTCAATAATAACTCTGGTTCGATTTTCAATGCTGGCTTTTGAGGCAGGGCGAAGCTGGCTTGGTTCCACTTGTAACAGCAGTGGATTGGAACTATAGTCTACGACTTGGACGTCGTATGTACCGTTGAGGCAGTCGCGGTGGATCGTTCCCTTCCAGAAGTGAACACCCTTGGGTAGCTGCACAAATACAAGCTCTCCCTCTTTGTAGACTATCGATGGTAGCGTGGATGCTCCTTGCAAAGATTTATTCCACCTGATAAGCGAGATAGTTGAAGTTATCATTGCAGCAAGCTCTCCCCTCTTTTTTTGGGACGCATATTTGAAAGAATCGTTGAGCACTTCAAGGGGTAGTTCGACGTGTTCAAGGAGGAAGCAGAGAAGATGGTTGTCGCTCACATCAATAGCCTGCTGTAGTGCTGTGATATCCCACATCAGCCCGGCGTACATGGGCTCCTCGCCGGTAAGTATGTCGACTGCTGCAGAAGTTCCATTTGTGTTGGGTAAGACTGTGAAGATATCTTCAAGAAGCCGATGCATTCGAATAATCTTCCCCCGCGGATCACATGACAAAAGAAGCTGAATGAATATGATGTTACGGTGGTCAATTGCGGCTTTCAACAGTGTAGCTTGCCATCCAGAAGCATCATTGCCTTGGGCGAGGCTCAAATACTCCGATAAAAGCTCGTCGAGGTACTCCATGCCACCATCACTCGAGCAAGCTCGGGTGAGTTCTCGAAGCAGATCGCGCCGTCTTGACGGGCTTCCCTTACTCTGACGCTCTGACTCGTTTGATGCAGGGCTGTCCATTGCCCACATCGTGAACAGCCAGTCGAGTCCAGGATCGGGATCAAGAAACTCGCTTATCCTCTTGACCACTGCATGCGGCAGCAGCTTGATGGCGTGCCGCATCATTTTCTCGCCCATCAGTGTGTCATTTGCCATCTTGATCTGCGAGCTTCAGATATGCCAAATATATACTCGTGAGTGATAACTATAAACAGGCCAATGTTTTGCTTTAATGAATGCCAAATGGTCCGACACATATCATCGCCTGCACACGGCTTTCGATCTGTGTTTTCTTGTACCAGTACAATCGAGTGGTGAGGTGTTTGCAAGTGATGCTACGCCGTGTGAAGCCGTAGCCACACGTTCATTCAAGGCACTGTGAGCAAAAACCTGAGGTTATGCCCCATCATCATCATATGACTTGCGTGCGCTTTGAGTTTGCATCGTTGACGCATTGAAGAGCAAATCTCAATGCTTGGATCTTGGTGAGCCGTTTGTACCAAAACATTGAGGATCGCTTGACACGACAAGACAATTGACAGGGACATTGAAGACATTGTGTGGCGTAGAAAAACTAGGAGCAATCATCAGCCGAGCTCCGGCTAGTTCGATGCAATGTGATACCGAATGACTGCATGCCTTCAGCTCAATTCACTCTTGCTCTTGACTTGGCGTTGAGGAGTGGGAGAGAACAACCATGAATTTGACAGACTCGACGTGCGAGTTTGGCCTCGCGCAGCTAGATGGCGACTGCTCCCAGACATTTGCCAGCCTCGACGAGGCTGCGTATTTGCGCTCGCAAATTATCTACCTCGCTATCGGAGTCGTATCCGTGGTGGTCGCCAGTTTCCTTTACTATCGAGCAGCCATCTACGATGCCCCCAAGCTGCAGCTTCACTCTCTCCTACTCTGTGCGTACGCTGCACTCACGTTTATCTGCCGAAGCATCGATCCCAACTCGTACAAGTACATCATCCCGCATCCAGTTGTCTGCTACTTCTCTGACTCATGCACTGCTGCGCTGTACACAATTTTGTACGTCGAATCCCTTGTGCTCCAGTGTACATTGCCATGATTCACCAGTCTCATTTACTCTAATGCAACTGCAGTATTATATCGCTCAGCTATTGGGCGTCCGTAATCCAGCGCTGTGCCGCTCTCATTCAACGGCCACTCAACCTCACAAACTTTGTGTGGGTTGCAGTAGTTGTGGTCTGGGGATTCTATCTTGCCATTGATTTGTGGTTGCTGAAGACCAAGGGCTACTTCAACCCGCTTCTTATGTATTTTCAGTTGATGCTCAGCGCCGGCGTTCTCGCAATAATTGGCATCACATTTTTCACCTATGGAATTCGCGTGCGCAGTCGGCTTCTCCATTTCGAGCGCCAACGAGTGCTTACTGATGCTCAGAGCAATCCTTATCAGCTAGCAAACAGCTCCCGGTCTGACGGTGATCTTAGCAACGGTTCTCAAGGTGAAGGTGACTCCAATTTGCGCTCGTCAGCTAAAAACAAAGAAAGCAAGAACCATGCCGCCAAGATTCTCAGAATCGTGTTGGTTGTCTCCGTC